>JAZGTI010014870.1:0-13797 GCA_036877585.1 Botia kubotai
ACACACACACATGCATAGACTTATAAAACAGATGTATTAATGCAGTCTGTGGATTCTCTAAAATTCTAATCTAAAAGAGTCTCTCTCGCTCTGTCTCTCTCTCTCGCTTTAGATATTACTGGCTGAGGCACTCTTGTGTTTGTGCGTGTGTGCGAGCGAGCGAGCGAATATTATTTTATTCCAGTCTTGTTTATTGCTACTGCACATGACCTACTTCCAGCCCTCGGTAGTCAGCATGGATCACTCAGACGTGCCCTTGATCTCTGTGCTCGTCCCCGCAGAACAATTACACAGCAAAAGGGGCCCAAATGGAGATGTTTGCACTAAATAACACGCGTGTAATTAAGCACTAATGAGCTGTTGTCACTGTGGAATGTTCTATTAGACAGCTAATAGAAAAGCCTGGCGTAGCAGATGGAGGAAAGGGGGTGTGAGGACAGGAGTATGCAGTATGTATACTATGCATTTCGGTTTGCATAGAATATGTACATTAGCGCACACGGGCAGTATACAGTACAGCAGGTCACACGGGGGACAAAATGAATCTTTCATTTCACCAGATTTTCACACACACACACGTGCACACACGCATACACACGCTGATGTTCAGAGCTTGTGTTTAGTGACACACACACACACACACGCACACACACACTGGTGTTCAGCAGAAATTGGTCCTCTGAATGTGTTTGCTGCTGTTGTGATAAAATATAAGCTAAACTGAACTGAGTTAATGACAGTCTGTGAAAACGTTGAAATGATTAAGTCCATCATTTATTATTATTATTGAAATACACTCTGTAAACTGTCTGACTTGAAGAAATTAAAACATCCCTTATTTACATTACCATGGTAACCACAGTTTCTGCAGTGAACACAAATGTCACATCACATCGTGAACTGTAACGTTGTCAAATAATTCAGTACAAATATATTTTGGTGTGTGAATAAGATGGTGAAAGAAATAAGATTTACAGATACGAGTGGAAAATCTGCTTTTATAAACCCCATCTCACACACACACACACACACAACAACAAACACACGCAAACACACACACACCGCCACAGGGTGTAATTTGTGAAGATGTCTATAGTCTGCTTTTGGATATATTTGCATGTTAATCAGCCTTTCACATATGCCTGGGCATTTCTGCTGGAAGACCATAAACAAAATGATCATAGTTGTGTGTGTGTGTGTGTGAAGCTATAATACTGCATTATTAATGCTGCAGTTTGCAATATAGAATATAGAAATGCATGATGGCTGTTTAGCTCTGACACACACGCACGCACACACACACACATATAATATGCATGCGTGTGTGTGTGTGCTATATGACCCTGTTAGCTGTGTGATGGCTGTGTCATTATGCATGATGTTGGGTTGGCCTGCGGTTTTATATCACATTTGTCTGGGCAGAGAGACAGATGAGCCCATGAAGAGATGAGAACTCTTTCTTTTATTTTTCATTTAATATCACACATGCACACGTGTGTTTGTGTGCTAGTGTATCGCAAGAGAGTTTATCTGAGTGTGTGTGTGGATCACTCAGTGTTCTCTTAGTAAAGAAGCGATTCATTAAAATATTTATTTCTGTAATGTGGCTTCACATATTAGCCCTTTTAATACAGGAAATTGTTTTCACCCAAAGTCTGGTTTGTATTTGACGGCTGTCAAAGCATTAAAGAGAGTGTGTGTTTCATATGAAGGTCTTGTGAGTAACACACCTCATATTCGCATATTCACAGCTGTTATCTCTCTCACTGCGAGTGTTTTGAGGGCTGCGGCCATCCTGCTGGTGATGTTGCATGTCCTGCGGGTTAGCATGCATTTAACTAAACTCATGAAACATGAGTCATTTACTTCAGTATCATCAAGACTGTGCTTGTTCTTAACCTTAAAGCTGTTTTAAATCCTCTACAACACCAGCTTTTGTTTCTCTTTGTCTTGTTTATGCAGTCTGTCAGTAGAATTTTAGGTTGTTAGAACGCTTCCTTAACGTTTTCATTGAGTAACAAAAACGTTTGGGGTTTGGAACGTTTGGAGTCTCTCGCGCTCGGACAGTTTCCACACAGTTGTTCCTACTCGATGTTCTGCCTGATATGCAAATCATTGTCATTTATCTCCGCTGTCTGACCAATCAAACGCTGATCTTCTGTCTTTCTGTCTGTCCACAGTTTGATGGTGACAATATGTACATGAGTGAAAACAACCAAGAGTTTCTCTCCCAGAATCAGGTAAGACCATCAGACCGTCAGCCTGATGTGTGACAGCCCAGGAAACTTTTTTTAAGCTTTTACAATCAATTGGTTTAGTTTCAAGAGATCTATTTATACCACGAGTGGAAACCTCAAGAGAGAAAAACCATCTAATGCATAGCAGTTTATTTCTTTAGTACCAAATTTGTTATATTTTGGCAGTTTTGGAACAGAAGGTGTGTGCAGTTTTATAGCTAAAACATTATACATCTGTCTCTCTATTTCTCTCGATCTCTGTTTTCTCTGTCTTATATTCTTTACTCAGAGACTCATATTTGACATCTATCTGCCAGTCTTGTTCGCTTGGCCAAGTTTGGGCAGTTCAGACTGATTTTAATTTTAACACACACACACACACACACACACACACACTGACCACAAGCCAAAGAAAAGCTTTCAGCCGAACAAACAATCCCAAACTAGCTGAGAATGTCATTCTGCTTTATTAACAAAAAGCAAACAATCTTTTCCTCTGATTCTGTTTTCCGTGTTTTCCTCTCATCAGCCTCTTTGCCCATTAACTTTCACCTCAGTCAATGTTTCCTTTTACGACAATGTGACAGAAATGTTTGTTCTTTTTTCAGCGTTCATTTAGATCTACATCTAAAACTGCTGGATTGAGTAAATGACGTGTGAATGAGGTGTATTATATCATTGAACCTGCTGAGCTCATTCAATCCTTAAATTAGATACTTGTGGATAAAATTCGTACACAGGAGAAACTGTGAAGTATATTGTTGGTTCTTCAAATCACGGTAAGAACCAATAAGAAAAGCAGTTGTGCAAAGTGGCCCAGAAAACAACAAACCACTTGACAAGATGTAATGAGTTATCTTGCACATAAAAACATCATAAACTTGTTTATAATACAGTTGTTTTTATATAAAAATATGTTTCATAAAAATAGAATTGAAACAAACAAGCTTTAAAGTGATTGATTGGTGTTTACCTACCAAAATGAAGCCAGCAGACTCCTGCTCATCAGGTGGGCGGGGTTAGGAAGAGCACTCCGTGATGTCATATGAAAAAGAAAAACGTTTCGGTGGAGCGAGTTTGCGTAAAGTGTTACAATGGGACCCCAAAGTCTGAGATGCAAATTAAAAACTCTAATTGCTTTCTGAAAAGTTTTAGCATTTTGAAACGTTTTAAACAAAGGACAGTAATGATGTAAAATTATGAAATATTATTATTATAATAATATTATAATAATATTAAAGGTCCTGCATTATGTTTAATGGCTAACTAAATACCTGTGTGACACTGAGACTGCTGGATCAAAATTAAGTTCTATTCCTGCACCTCCAACCATTAAAGCAAAGAAGACATACCAGATACTAAATTCATGTTAATTACACACTCACATTGTTGTTTTAATAATCGATTTTGTAATGTCCATGTTTTGTATTGAATAAAATGCAGAACAGGAAGTATTTCAATGGTGGACTGAGACATTTGGACCATCTCTTACGGGCATGAGAGAGGATGAACATGTGTTTGAATCTTCATTCATTCTATTTTAACACGTTCTGTTGAAATACTTCTTGATTCTGTTTGGAGTCCTTCTATTCACAATGAATGTCATGGAAACAAGTATGGGAAACAAGCTGATCCCAGATCAGCCCCTGAATGGCCACACACAAGCCAGTCCATCATGTCATAGTTCTGGTCACAGATCAGACGCCTCGCAGCTCCCGGGAGTCTTAACCTTCACGTAGACTGAACCGTCCTCTGGCGACCTTCGACCCTGTCTGATTGTAGGGGATAGATCGTCTCCGTTTGGCCCCTAACGAGCCCTCTGTGTGTTCAGGGTCACGGAGGATCGCCACGGTAACCACCACGAACAAAAGAGTCTGGAGTCCGCCGAGGGTTGACCTCCAGCCAACCGAAACGATCGATAGCGGGCGAACAAGAGAGACGGAGAGAGAGAGCTGAATGGAACTAAGAACGAGAGAGAAAGAGAGAGATAGAGAGTGAGAGAGAGCTGAATAGAACCGAGAATGAGAGAGCGACAGATACAGAAAGATAGAAAGAGAGAGAGAGTAACTGATTACAAAAACCCTCAGTATTTCTTCTGTCTGTATACATTTTCATCACCTCCTTATGGGCCAATTCTAGTTATGGCATATTAATGCACGTTATTACAGAATGAATGTAATATTCGGTCATTATTTACTCTATGCTTTAATGTTGTTTTCTATGGGAGACTTAAACGCAGCTCACAAATCGTGCGGAACGTTTAGTTTTGGAAGTTCATCTCTCTGTGCGTCTCACGTGTTCCTTCATATTTGTCCTGTAGAAAGTAGCTTGAACATTTCTCTAATGCACTCGCTGTTTGAGTATTCAGAAGACGCCGCCGTCAGATTATAATCTCACAATTAGAGTAACGAGGTTTTATTGATTGCTTCCCATAGCTTTGGTTGCCAAGTAGGTCTGTGATTAGAGAGAGAGAGAGAGAGAGAGAGAACATTTCAGAGAGTAGTCTGAGAGAAACCTGGCTGTCTACTCAGCTAACAATTTTAGATTGTAAGAATGTTTCTCTAATATTTTATTTTAATTATTTTAAAGTAACTAAAACATTAAAAATGTTATTTTGAAGTTTTACGATTGTTCAAATTGTCCATTTTTTGCTTGGTTAGAAGGATGTTTTTGTCGGCAAATGTTCTTGCCGTCAGAAAATGGCAAGAGCATTTTTTGATAACTTATTTTGATAAGTTCCCTTTTATTAATAACTTGACTATTAGTCAACGTTCTGAGAATGTTCCCGGTTAGCTGGTATCTGGTACTTCAGAAGAGGGATTTTGTTATTTATGGGTGACGGGTTCTAGAATATGAGCAGGAGAGAATAAAGGAAGTTTAACTCGAGGCGATACATATTCTGATTAAAAAATGATCTATCAGAAAAAATCAATTTAAGATTAAACCGAACTACAGAACTGTGAGATATTAAGACAAGTTTTATTCATTTTAAGACAAAAGCTACTGTCTCCAATTTAATCTGCCCTCCAGGTTTAACTGTTCCAAAAAGCCCAGATTCTTGTAGCTTAACAGCATAAGGTGTGAAATAACCTAAATTTACTGCAAAGAGTTTGTATTTCTGTTCTGAAAGTCATAAACTTGTATATATGCTGCTTGTGTTTTAAGTCTTAGGTGACTCTTCCCCCTAAGCCTATACTTACAGTGTTAGTTTAAAATTATTACGTTAAAAACTCAGTATTTAGGGTTAGTGATGTTAGTATTAGTACGTTGTTAAAAGGTACAGTAATATACTCACAGTAGACATATACAGGGAAAGTTATGGCACAGTTTCTTAGTCATAAGCCTTTCTCATTATACCCAGTTTACAGGCAGCGATCTCAGAACGCTGGCTAACGTTCTCAAAAACTGTTCTTGCACTAATGTTAGTAGAACTTATTTTAACGTTATATATCATATACATCAAAACATCATTCTTAAGTTCAAAAATAACCTTTTCAATGTTTTTGTTACTTAATGGAAACATTAGGGAAATGTTCCTACAACCTAAAATTGTTAGCTGTGGAGGTTAACTTGTTTTGAACCCAGAACATTTCTTAAACATCGCACTATGTAAATGATCTCTGCAATGATTGGCTAACCTCCGGTCTAATTGACTAAAGAGGACCATCAGGTCATGTGTCATGTGATCAAAGAAATAAACTCATGACATGAGCTCTTTAAAAATCAAACATGTCATAACTGAGGTCTCGGTCTGTCCATCTGTGTCTCTGATTGGAGGTTGTGCTCTAGTGTGACTGACAGGAAGGCCTGTGATTGGCTGTGATTAGGGATCTGATGTCATTGGCTCGTTTTACTGATTGAAGTGTCTTTGTGCGAACTGTAAACTCTTGCCGTATGGATGGAAAGCGTGTGTGTGTGTGTGCATGTGTGTGTGCGTGTGTGTGAGCGACTCTCCCTGCTGTTCTGAATTACAGCTGAGTACATTACGGTGATTTACAACTTCCTCCTGCCGTTTAGATTGAAGAGAGAGAGCGCGAGACAGATCGAGCGAGCTCGCCCGTTCGCCCTGCCCCCACGCCCCGTTTCCAACCCAGATCTTTTGTGAAATGAAAACAAAGCGCCGGCCTGCCAAAATATTTCTATAGACGATTGCTGAGCAAGTAGAGAGACACAATCAGAAGACAAAAGCTGAGAGTGATCACTGACGACCAGATCTGATGCCACAGCAAAACTCTTGTGTGTTCTCTCTCTCTCTCTCTCTCTGTCCCTGAAGCCTCATTGGGCAAGTCGAGTCACATCTGGGTCAAATTTCACCCCAAAATCAAAATGAAGAACTTAGAGATTATGTTTTGTAAGGTTTTTGCATTATGCGGTTATTTTTTGACAAGGAAAGGAGACTGAACGGAGATAATATGCAAATATTTGCTGTGTAATTTACATCGATTAGATTTGCTTTTTTATATCTCGTATATATTTAAAACATTCGTCAAGATCACTCATAATACCTTATGGTGCTCCTCCGCTCAGGTATTTGTTACGGGTCAAGTTGTTAGTGGAACGTTTTGAAAACGTTACCGAATTTAAAACGTTAAATAGCGATCTTATGATCGAGCAACAATGTTAATACAACATCTAAAAAACTGGATGTTTTGAACGTTCCTGGAAGGTTCAGAATGACAGTAGTTTGACAGGCAAGCAGGACATGCTGTCACTGCATTTGGACGAAAGCTGTTTCCATCATTAATTTCATTCAGTGCATCTCTCTGATATTTGCGCATTCTGTCTGTTTCCAGTCCAGTGTGCAGTAATAATGACCTGCGACTGTTTCCACCCATCTCATCAGTTCACACTGAGT
The DNA here is from genome assembly GCA_036877585.1 of Botia kubotai. Classification (NCBI taxonomy): domain Eukaryota; kingdom Metazoa; phylum Chordata; class Actinopteri; order Cypriniformes; family Botiidae; genus Botia; species Botia kubotai. The sequence goes on from JAZGTI010014870.1 coordinate 7,093, forward strand.
GCAGAGAGAGAGAGAGAGAGACCGTGTCATTTCCCCTTTCATGGTCATTGAATCATCTCACTATTTAAAGCTGACATATGAATCATATAAGTATTTTTCATATGGACAGAGACCCAGTGTGTACATAGCTGGTATGACTAAGATGTGTTTACCTGATGGCTTCATTTAGCGAGACTTCCTGACAGCTAATTATAGCTTTCATCTCTCAAAAGAATCTGGCGTTTAATGCAAATGACGTGCAGTGAACAAACAAACCCCTCGACCAATAAGATGTGAGACGAAAATAAATGACAAGAACATAGACGAAACATCATTTGATTAGTTAAATGATTGTTGAAATGCACACCAGAGGGATTTTTGGAGGCCCTACTTACTTAGTAACCAGATATTGGAGAAAAATCTGAACCCAAAAGTTGGCAGAACCTGACAAATTTGATCAAAACCTCCTTTTGGGGGTGTCCTTATTTGGGAAAATTTGGGGTCAGGGTGCGAGTGTGGGTTATGGTTAGGTTATATTGTTTATAAGTAGCTGTGTATAAAAACAACAGAAGTCTATGGAATGTCCCAATTTAGATAGACAGGTAAATGTGTGTGAGAGAATGTGTGTGTGTGTGTGTGTGTGTGTGTACCTGTGTGTGTGTGTTTGTGTGCGTGTGTACACATGTGCATACACATAAAGGAAATGCCGACGGTGAGCTACAAAAGGCCCCACAAATATTTTTCTTAAGCAGACATTTCCTGTTGAATGCAGCTGAACTGTGTGAAATGGACTCTGTAGAGCTGTGATGAGGAGCGTGTACGGATCTGTGAATATTTCAGGCTGAAAATTGGCTCCGTTTTGAGCGTATAGTATTTGAATGAACACACAGAAGGTTAAATGTTTCGTATGGTCCACATGCTCTCGGTGTAATATGGACGACAGCAGATGGTGTGTAGGCTGCACATTCACTTTATTTATGGGGGAACAAGACTGTGTGTGCGTGTGACTGTTGCAATTAGGTTTCATTTAGCTGTTTATTTATTAATTATCTCGAGCTGCAGACGACCATAATTTGGTGAAGGCAGTGTTGTGTACACTCGTTCGTCAAGTCTAAATAAAGACATACTGTATCATACAGCTCATCATAATGAAATGTTTCATTTTCCAATTCAAAAATGTGTCTGCGCTTACCTGTCAGACCGTACCACCGCCATGCCGGTTACCACGATGCTGTTATGCTGTTGCTAAGGTCGATCTGACTGGTGGTAAGAGGTCATCCAGCTAACAATTTTAGATTTCCCTAATGTCTCCAAAAAAAGTAGATGTTATAGTTGTTATATGTTTTAGATGTTATATTAACATTATTGCTTGTTATAAAAATGTTATTCAAATGTTTACACTTGTACCGTTTTTTAAACGTTCCACTAACAACTAAAGAATATATAACGGTAAAAATTTCCTGCTTAAATGCAAAAAAATATTTTTTTACTAAATTTAAGAGAAGTTTTAGGGAATGTTCTATGTTAGCTGGGTTGCTAGAGTGTTGCTAAGGTGTTGCTAGGTAGTTGCTTAGTCCAAGGTTAAAGGGCCCACCCCAGTTCTCTATGATATTCTGTTCTCTAAATGACTCAGGTCTCTCCTCAACAAACTGTGTAATTTGAGAAGCGTTCATGTAGGATAAGTTCCACACTGAGGTTTATAGCTTACGGTTAGTTATGAAACAAACTCTGAACCGAACATATAAGCAATAAAATTCTTAACTTTTGCAAACACTAGTAATTTCTGCACACTAACCCTAACTGTAACTCTAAAACATGAGTTTATAAGGAATTATTTTCATCTCTGAGGAGCTAGTGGAGACAGTTTCACCCTTAAAGTATAGCTAAACAGACAGACACACACACACACAATGTCTCTTACTCTCTGGTCTCGGGTAATTTATGGTGACAGTGAGTCTGTCATCCAAATAAAAACAGATGACACTCCAAAACATCGTCTTTGATGCACTCACCCACCCATCCATCCACACAAACACCCATCCACACACACACACACACACACAGAACTAGAATCAGATAAATGTGTTTCTTTGCTCTGCATGATTTGTGGGGTATGTTTTAGAAGTCATAGGCATCAATCACTATATGTTGCTGTGGGGTGTATGGATAAGTGCTTATTAGAAAAATCTGTCATTATGCTTTTAAACACACTCTACATTACATTTGCCTCACTGCACGACGAAACTTTTGGAGTTTTATTATTTTCACCTGAGTAAGTGTTCCTCTGAGACATATTACTATTGCAGAGATATTATTTTATGTAACAGGTAGAGCGCTGCAGCAGCTCGGCTTATTTTAGACTTGTGAATATTAATATAACGTTCATGGCAATCTGTCTTTGTACAGAGTATCATCAGCACAGAACTACAGTATATTGTGGTTTACGCTGTCGTGCTAATAACTAGTGCCGTTTTGCTAATGCAAGCATCATCTGTGCTGCTTCTCATATTAGCATTAGCTTAATCGTAAAGGCAGCCCAGCTAACAATTTTAGGTAGGAACGTTCCAAGCGTTCAGTTTTTCAGGTGATGTATTAATATGCTTTGTAATAGGAACGTCATTTGATCGCTGGTTTAATTCTGTAATGTTTTTAAAACGTTTCACTAACTAAAGATAAAGGTTTTGTTAAAAAACGTTAAAAAAAGAATGTTACTCCAAGAATGTTTTTGAAAACTTTGAGAGAATGTTAGCCAATGTTTAGAGAATGTTCCCTGTTAGCTGGGAGGGTAAACGATTTTTTTTTCATCCTGACAGCAATCACTAAATGAAGTGGTCTAAATATATTTATATAAATGTATGTATGTGTGCTTTCATTTGTTGGAGGAGGCGTGGCTTATTCATGTGTAGGAGAAGGCGTGGCTTTGAGTTCTCGGAACAGAGGGTGAGGTGTTATGCTTTTAAAACTAGCTTGCTATTGCTAGCCTCTCCGAAATTGCCTTACCTTAGCTTTAAGTATAAACTCCCAACAGCCCGGCATCTCGTGATGAGTTTTGTGTGGCTACAAAACAAGCACAACTCAAATGTTTTCTCAGAATATGTATCAATGTTCTGAAACATTTAGTAGTTCTGAAAATGTAATAGTCTTAATAAGCCAGATCAAAATAGATTCATGGCTGAAGGACATCTGTTGTGTTATGATCGAAGCTCGCTCGCTCATATGGTCGGATTTCTAATCAGCCCAACAGCATACAATAGCTTTAAATTGATGCCAAAGATAGTTGGTCGTCTTCCCAATCTAAGAGCTGTCTTCCATTTGCATTATTTCGTAGTTTATACAAACTAACTGTTCATCTGTTTAGAAAAACAGAAGGCGGTCGGGCGTGCGCGCGTCTGCTTCTGATCATATGCGTACAGTAAATCTGCGCGTCTGTACAGCAGCCCCCTCAGAAAAACGCTTCCAAATGTTTTCAGCATACCAAGCACACGTTGTAAAAATTCCCAGAAATTTGATAGCGTTCATTTCAAATTGGCGTCGCTCTTCAGTTAATGAAAGCTACAAATTGAAACCCTCAAATTCAATGCAAACTGCCATCTTGCATCCAAATTGAGTTCTAATATCCTTGAAAATTGGACGGAGAGATCCGGAGACATGGAAACAGAGAGAAACAAAGCTAAAGTCAACGTGCTTTCAGACAAATATATATATATATAAAAATAAATAGGAAGCATTTGTTTTATTACGAAGCCTGACTGTTTAAACTCGAGCTTTGAGAAACAGGTTATACATGCATTAAAGCTGTAATACGCACAATTCCATCCTGAAGTGAGACAGATGAATTATGTATTTTCCCGACTCGTTCAACTACGCTCGTCCTTGAGATTTACATTTTATCTGCAAGGACATTCTGCTACTTTTGACAAATGTCTTACCCAGCTAACAGGGAACGTTCTCAGAACATTGCCTAACATTCTCTAAAAGCTCTCTCAAAGTCCTCAAAAAACATGCTTGCAGAAATGGTAGTAGAACGTTTTTTTAAAATTATATAACAATACATATAGTTAAAGATCGAATAACGCTCTTATAAGCGAGCCGCGTTGTTAATTGAAACGTCGAAATAAACTGGACGCTTTTATCCAAAGCAGCTTATGATGCATTCAGGCTTTACTTCAGTGTGTGTTCCTTGGGAATCAAACCCACAATCTTTGTGCTGCTGACACAATGCTCTACTAGTTGAGCTACAGGAACACAATCAAGCGTGTTTAATTTAGTAGCATTAAAGCCACAGAAGGGTTAATGTATCTTTTCTATATTGTGAAAGATGACTGTACGTGCGGCTATAGGAGAATTCTCCGGAGAGTCTCTCTTCACACAATACCTCGCTCGCCCCACTGTTTACAGCACATCCTTCAGTTTCCTTCCAACAATTATGAGGGAAATTGAATTTCAGGAAATGCTCATTTTCACATGTATTACAGCAGACCATAGCAAAGGCTCTGAAGCCCACAAAGACGACTTGTCTTCAAAGAGACCTACAACTACATAGAAGATTCATAACCGACCGCAGCAGCACGACTGCATGAACAGCCAATCACATCAGTGGACCGCTAAATATTTTATTAATAATTAGTCTGACAGTTGCCCAAGAAAGTAAACATGGAAGTGCACTTGGTAGTGCACTTAATTTCTTCTCATCATGGTGTGCTCACTCAGCTGAAGTCACTTACACGCACAGTCGCTGGGACATGGAGGGGGTTATTTAAGCACATATTGGGGACAAATTTGTACCCAGAAGTCAGCAAAACCTGTCAAATCTGAGCAAAACCTCCCGTTAAGAATGTCCTTATTTGTAAACGACACTATACAAATATAATAAATAAAGATTTTTTTTGTTGTTAAAATGCAGAAAGCTTTCTGTTCTGGTCAGGGTTCGAGTGTGGGTCAGGGTTAGGTTATAGTGTTTATAACTAGCTGTGTTTTAAAACAATAGAAGTCTATGGAATGTCCCCATTTAGATAAGTAAACGTGTGTGTGTGTGTGTGTGTGTGTTTGGCAAATTTGTCTTCCTGAGAGAACACGCCATTGATCTCTCATGTTTCTCCTCTAGAGCTTTTAAAGAGATCTCAACAGTGTCTCAAACAGTGCCGAGAGAGAATTTTAGGGGTAATAAAATGCTCTTCCTGACAGGTACAGTGTTATATATTAAAATGTGGTTTTGAGTTTTAGCCTCGTGGAGAGCATCAGACAGGTGATGTATTTAGGAGATCTTTGTGATTTGAGTAATGCACCGCAACAAGGTGAAATCCGACGTCCCACAATGCTTTTCTGTCCTCGTCCAGGGCCGCGCATTTGCTAAAAGTATTTGTTTGCAAGATAAATGGCCATTCTCCAGGCGAAGATGACAGGCAACACAAAGATGATATTGAATTGATTTCTGAACTGACTGTTTGATGTATACGGGCAGACATGAATCATCAAAATTCTATTAAAAAACCTCTTGAACGGTTGACAGCGGAATATTATTTCTGATGATTAATTTGAGTCGGTCATTATAGAGGGGCTCCAGTCAAATCACCTCCCACAAAATTGCTTTTCATTCGTTTTTGAATACCTCAGCACTCTCTCTCTCTCTCTCTCCATCTCGCTCTCTCTTTCTCTCTTGTATCCGACGCTCTCTTCCTCTCCTCATTTCTGAACGTAATGTTTCCTCCGTCAGCTCCAGGGTTCGATTGACGCAGCTGACGACAACTGAACATCCATACCAGCGCTAATCAGAAACTTGACAGTCAAAAAAACATGTTGTTTGCTTCCAAAAGCTGATTGTGATAATACAGTATTTCCACCAACTTTCCCTCATCTCAAAGCCAAAGCGTAAACTGCCAGCTGATACTTTTCCAAAAAATGATTCACTCTTGTTTAACTGCATAATATTTATGTAATTGCATTTATGTCTCTCTTTACAAAGTAATTACTGGTATTTGCTAGGGCAAGCAGCTGCATAGCAACGTTTTAACGACCACTCTAAGCGCCTTAGCAACCACAAAGCAACACCATGGCAACCACCCAGAGGCACCCATTACCATCATAAAATGTTTCAATGTAATTATTTTCTCTCTCTCTCTCTCTCTCTGCAGCAGAATTTCTCAGGGCAGGGAGGGGGGACAGGGAACGGAGGAGGGGGAGGTGACGAAGACTACGAGATCCCACCCATAACCCCGCCCAATCACCCTGAGCCGCCTCTTCTGCACCTGATGGACCCTGAGTCCAGTTACCTGTGTCACTCTCTGCCCCACAACGGCCTGATCAACCCCTACTCTTACCCCGAGCTGCCAGCCCTGATGATGTCCAACATGCTCGCCCAGGACGGCCACCTGCTGTCCAGTCAAATGCCCTCGGTAAGTCCCATGCTTCGGCTCTGTTCTCAATCATAGTGAGCTGCCTATCTAGAAATCATTTTCAGGCATTAGACACAATATCACGTCTTATATACATGTATCATGGTATGTCTACAGTATAAGCTCACAGTAGGTTTCAGAATTATGCAGTCTTTTAAGATACCTTGTTTTGTTCAAACTCTAAGGCAGCTATGCATGCATCCCAGAATGCATTGCAGCAAACTCTGTTAAAACATGACAGCTAATAATTTTCAGGTTGTAAGAATGTTTCTCTTATGTTTCCTTTAAGTAACAAAGACATTCAAAATCGTATTTTGAAAGTTATAGGAATGTT
>JAZGTI010014871.1:0-13796 GCA_036877585.1 Botia kubotai
ACAAAATCCTTGTCAGAAGAAAAACTATTTACGCTCCTGTTAGAGACAAGAACTGTTGCCAGATTCCAGTTTTGTTTCATATTATCACCAAACCTGTTGGTTCATACAATATCAGAGGAAGGAAAAAAACATTCATTTCTGTAAAAGAAACCTTCTATGGTTGATTTAATTTTTATAATGTACCTGTCTAACCATGGACAAGAAAAATCACTAGAACCCAGTAGGCGACAAATTGCACCAGGGGTCCCCCCCACATTTTGAGATGAGAAATATCAGAACCCGCTGTTAGCATTTACTAAGTGATTGCTATAGCGGCACGCTGACAAATCTCAGAGTCAAATCAATTAGCAAAAAGTGGCAAACGCTTTCCTGTGCCTCTCACATGAAAGGTAGCTAATCCATTTGGATGATGAATCCATTGTTTACATCGCTTACAGGAATTTTGGCTGGATTAAAAAAAACTAAAACAAAACACCAAACCAAAAACAAAACAAATCTAATTAACCTTTTTACAGTGTTTCCAAATCAGCAGCTGCTACTCACCATTTCCTTCTCTACTTTCTTACTTCTATCTTCCTGTCTCTGTCCTTATACTTCCTCGGGCTACGTTTCATACCCATATCGCCTTTAGTCTGCCTATTCTCTCTTCTGCACCATTTGAAATGAGTTCTTCAAAGTTGCAGTCTAATCTATTCTTTATTAGCTTCCTTAAAGTAATTACTCCTCCAGGGCCGAGCCGCCACACTAAAAAGGAAATGAAAGCGAAGCCAGAGCACCAGGATCCTTTCCTGTGTGACTGTCATGTGACTCTATCTTTGCTCCGTGACACAGACGATTGAAAGTTGTGTTTATAAAGGCCGTCCTGACGTTACACTTTTCTTGCACTTTATCTTCCACATGTAAGAAGATTCGGCCCCCATCAGACTTTTATTGGGCAGCTTCAATCCAAAAAAACGTTCTGAAGCAAGTAAAGAAAGTTCTTCTCTTCTTTATTTGTTTGTTTCACGAGCTCGTATCGGTCAATTATTTAGACGCACAACATTAGACGTATACCGAAATGACAGTGACTGCTTCTGTTGCTTGTATATTCTTCATAACAGAGATACTGTATTTCAGCAGTATAAAATGAATTTGGGAACAGAACGCTGCTGCCAAACACACTGTTGCCAGCTTCTGCTGTCAGTGAGGATCAAGGGTCATTACCGTGTCAGTGTGTGACAGACATTTTAGTTAAAATACTTCTGCTTCCAAGAGACATTAAATGAAAAAGACATTTTCAATTATATTACCAGAACAGACGTGGGTACTAAAAGTGTTATATTTAATGCAGTCTCTTGAAAGCAAAGGATTTTGGGTCAATTGTACTTGCAATGTCTTTAGGATATCGCCTGTTGTAAATGGCAGTAGAGATTCTAACATGAGGTCATTTTCAGGCATTAGCTGAACCTGCCCAGTTATTCCACTGATGATCTGCTAGTAAACTGCTCTTTTAACACATGCCATCTGTTTACACTCTTGTCCTCCATCACATCTTATGGCCGTCTGACCTCATACCAAACAGTTAAGACACAAATCTTCTACTCCAAGTGACACAATCACATTACATTTCACTGTCATCTTGGCTTAAATTCCACAACTTGCTAAATAAACTAAGAATAAAGAGTTGATCATTGTGACATGGGAATTTTTAACATTTACCGTAAATGTATTGGCTTTCTCCTTGACACCTTTGTCAACCCAGCTAACAATTTTAGGGTGTAAGAAAACCTTTCTTTAAAAAGTTTATTTTGAATGTTCTAGGAACGTTTTGAGAATGCTCCCTGTTATCTAGAAATGCACAGACATTTTTAGGGCAGTGCCATAAAATGTACATATTATGAAGTGAAGGAAAATGTTTGTGTACATTTCCCATACCGTAAAAAATACTACGGCACTTAAGTATATACTGCACAGTATGCAGTCAGCAGTACACGATTCCATTCTAGGCAACACCTGTTCTGCTAGCTGCAGAAATTACACTGCTAATTATACTGTTACTCCTGCACCTAGAAAATAAGGCCCATCTTGACTTCAAACTAAAGCAAAAGTAAGGCATTTGTTACTAAAGATTCATAAGAGCTTTAACAAAAAATACAAGCTTCACATTCCAACATGCCTCCATCTGAAAACAGCCTGGAATTTACCTTTAAAAAGCACTTCAACGAGCAAACACAAGTAGAAGCTTGATAGAACAGAAGATCTTTTCAACGTCACAATGAATAAGTGCCCTCATCAGTCTGCATGAGGCGAAATCAGTATAAGGTGCTATTCATCTTGTGTGTACTGACAGACAGCAGAAGTATCGACTGCTTCACGTGCGCTATATCAGAGCAACAGATCACAGCCTTTAACCAAACAAAAATCAAAGATGGTGGTCGCGTCAGGTGATGATATTAATGAAAAATGCTGAAGTTAAAGCTCTGCCAACTGGAAAAATGAAAAAGAGTAGGAAAAAATAGAGAAACATGAATGTTTTAGGCCTATAGTGATTTGTTAAGGTATACAGTAAAGCAATAATACAGTAGACGGATGAAGCAAGGAAAGTAAGTAATGGAGCCCTTATTCTTGACGGAACATTTCTGAAGAAAATGTATACAATTGTTATTGTCATTCTAGTCCACCATCTAAGAAAATATGTGTAATGCATTCTGGGATATGCAGCACTGCCTTAGGTTTTGGCTAAAATGACGAATCTTAAAAGGTAACATCATTTTGCTGCATGTTTTTTGGAACAGCCTGCGTGTTGGGAGCAATTTATGAGCAGCGTGTATAAGCAACCAGAGCTTATGAATCAGACGGATCACTGCTACTGCTGGGACAGTGTGAATCCTGGGAGAAGAATTTTGAGCAGTGTTGATTTAACATTACACGGGTCAAAAATGAGGCCAAATAAATCCACACAGCTCCAGCTCTGCTCTCCTCTCTAATTAAATGTTGCACACTTGTCGTATCTTCATCCAGAACTTGGAAGAAATCCAGTCATTACCATGTACTTATATTTTGGTTCTTTTTCTTACACAAAATTATTAAATCAAACCGCAATTGTGCATTATTTTTGCAATTCTAAATCAATGCAAAGGATTTTAAAGTAGTAATCAGATTAGAATTTAAATATAATTCTACATTCCATGCAGTATGGTACAAGACCCAGCTAACAGGGAACATTCTCAAAATGTTGGCTAACGTTCTCTAAAAGTTCTTCTAAAGTTATCAAAACATTCTTGCTGTAACTTTAGAACAACATTTTTCTAACATTATACACATATATTAATATATATCAGGTTATTCTTAAGTAGTTAGTGGAACATTTAAAAAAGTTACAGGATCTTAAAACTTTCTCACAGCCTACAATTATTAGCAGGGAACTAACATCAAGTAATGAATTTACATCCTTATATGTGAATAAACTGATGTTTTTTTGCCTCTCCAGGCTCGCCAGTAAGAAATGAAGTGTCTGAAAACATGGCAAATAAATGTCACATCTCAGTAGCAGGGACACACCAAAGTGAATAAATTTATACTTACACCAGAAACAACAGTAACCTGATGCTGGCATCCCAGCTATGCCTGGAGAAGCTGACAGCTTTAGAAGTGTGAAATGAAATGAACACAACTAGCTAAGAAAAATACAAACACACAAGCGACAGATTTTCAAAAAAGCTCCTGGGATAAGAAGCCCCAACAAGAAGCTTTACTGGCTAACTGACAAAGCAGACTTGAAATGATACAGGAAATGGAATTCAGGAGAGTTTGGGAGAGAAAGTTGCATTTAGACATTATAATTATAGCTCCCAGCATGCTTTGGCACAAGTCTGTACTGTTCACCACAGGACTGTCACAGGGAAGAAAACACACCCCACAAAGTTAATTTTTCCTCCAATTTATCGTTTTATTTTACCAATTTAATTCCTATTATGCACTAATGTGGCAAAATTGCCAGAATCATCATCCTGGTGCAACTCTATATACAAAACGTACATTCAACATTACTCTGTTTGGTTTCAGTGTAAACTGAAATTGAGGTCTTTTGAAAAGTGGGTTATAAGAGGATACGAGTTTGGCCCTCAGGCTGTGGTAAGGCTTCCGGCCACAGTCACTTTGTGATGTCCTATGATGATTTTAGGATGGACATGTGTGAAGCTGGTTTGAGAGCCCAATCATGCTTTAAGCACCGACCACAAGATCAGGTAAGAAGAAAAAAAATAGGGAAATAAGGGATTAATTCCAAAACTGCTATTGTAATTTACATACAAGATATTGGGGTATCTGAAACAATAAAAATATACCCAGTAAAGACAATCAAAGCACAACATGAAGGTTAATTAATTACTTTGAAACTACTTTTAACTAATAACTAATAACATTTTATATCCCAATTCATTTTGGACATGTATGTACACACACATACACACACACACACACACTTTGTTCGGAGTCAGAGGATGTTATGATCAGAGAATTTTACAATTTTAAGTTTTAAGAACGATTTAGTGGCAAAACCACTAAAAATGTTTTGAATGTTCAGGGAATGATATAAGAACTTGGTTCTTGGAACGTCATTCATTTATGTAATTCTGTAATGTTTTTGAAACATTCCACTAACAACTTAAGAATAACATTTTTGGCATGTAACAAAAGCATCTACAAATGTTACTGCGAAAACATTTTTGATAACTGTGACAGAACTTTTAGAGAACGTTCTGAAAACATCCTGAAAACGTTCCCTGTTAGCTGGGTACTCACTCACAGGAAAATAAAGGGAGACATTTCTGGCTCAGATCCGGTTCAGCCTTAAAAAGTTTCATTAGCGATCGGGTCAGGTCGGGTCACAGGGTCTCATTTACAGACGGGGTTTAAATGTAATGCCTTTGCAGAGCTCTGAAACTAGAGAACTGAAAATCAAGAAAGTGAAACATGTGCAAACAGTTGAGAGAAACACTAGAGGAATATGAAGCAGCCGCTGTACACAAGTGCTCTGCTTATACAGGAGATCATTGAATATTCTTTTTCTTCCACTGGGACCATGACTAGAGTGAGCAGGCTCAGCACACGCCTGCCAAAACAGGTCAAGATGCCAGTCATCTACAGAAAAACAAAAAAGAAAACTGATTTTTTATTTCATTTTTATTTTTTTATTTTTTTTACTTTATAATGTTTCTGAATATTTCCTGCATTTCTATTCATGAATGTAATAACTCATCATTATGACAACACAACATATAAGATCTTTTAAACATCTCAGTTATCTCTCCAAGACAGCTATAAGATTAAATGAAGAACAGATGGAGCCTTTGACTAAAGGCTTATCAGATCTTTCCCCTAAGAATCAAATCCCAGTAATCTCACACTTGTCTCTCAAACAACATTTCGGAGTGAGCCAAAATATTAGTCTGCAATTAAAAATCTGAAATTTCAGTATGAACATTTTTCTTCCAGGACCAAATGATCAGAGCTGTGCTGTCCACATTCATGTTACTGCTCCATATTACCACATCAACAACTGAAGCAAGACATTTTCGGAGATGTAATTGAGCTTGAGACCTCATGAGCTATGAACACGCAACATCTACACAATAACATATATTTCACAGATCATCACTTCTACAATAATAAATCTAACACAAATAATAAACTGCATTTTCAGATTGTGGCATCCATATAGCGTAATCTGCCCCAGTAGATTTTATGGGGGAAAATCCTTATCATAAAACCAACAATATATAATAAATAATATCTTCAAAAACTCTCAGTCAAATTAATAGGCGCTTCTGGCCAAACAAGCCCACAAGAGACAAACTTCAAAAAAACAACAAATAGAAATCAAACAAACGCTCGATGGTGAAGATCGAAGGCATGGCTTTTGTCTATGTCTGTGTAGAGCAATGGGGGCTTCCCCTTTAATCCCACTGAGACATAGGCTGTATGCTATTATCAAAAGCACTTTGAAGATCAATGTGGTCAGACTTTCATCAACGATTTAATGGCACATAGCCTCATGGAGTCACATGCTGGGGGAACATCCCGGCATCATACACGTGTGGTATCTGTGGCGTTAGCTCTAGTTAGCCGCGCTTCACTGACATGCTACTGAGAGAAACACCTTTGATGAAGTTTGTCATCTCTAGGAGGAGAAGACTAAATATAGTGTCTATTGTTATTTAAAGGCATTATGTGAAGTAGTATACAGTATGAAATAAACATTTTAAACAGCAGTTTGCTACCTTGTTGTCACATTACTGTAGTATGGGCATGCTAATTCTGTGACACATCTGGAACACACCAAAATGCTCTGGAAGTATGGGACCTCGATTCTGCTCAAAGCTGCCCAGATAACAATTTTGGATTGGAAGAACATTTCCCTAACATTTCCATAAAGTAATAAAAAAGTAAAAATGTTATTTTAAAAGTTCTAGGAATGCTTAACACATCCAAATGCATTTGATTTTGTATTAATGTTATTGTTGATAAGAACTTTATTCAAGTTTTTTCAATTCTGTACGTTTTTAAAACGTTCCACTAAATATTAAATAATGTTTTTGATATGTTATATATAAAAACTTTTTGATAACTTTTGGGAACTAGGGAACGTTAGCCAACATTCTGAAATGCTCCCTGTTAGCTAAGTGTGATGTCGATGACAGCAGACGGGGAAAACATCATGCTGAAAAGAGCTCACTAAATAATTCTTATCTGATATCATATAATCAGTTCGGTGGATATTTTTGCTGCTTGTTATTTCTTCAAAATATACAGCTACTTCTAAATAACTGAATGCCAGAATAAGTTGCATTTTGCCCCCATAAGGGTGCAGTTACAGTATCTACCAGCAGGGGCTGGTGAGAGGGGCTGTGGGGCTCATATAGGATTTTTGCACTTTATCTAAATTTGTTATACACTTTGCAGCCAAAACTAAATAAAAAGTCCAGAAAAAATAAGCCCCTCTGGACTCAGATCTACGTTCTCCATCACGCCCACAATATTCTTCTGCTTAGAAAAATATACCAAAATTACTGTCAAAAATACTCTTAGAAATAAAGCAACTCTGCGAAAAAGAAACCTTTGTGACTTCCTGTGCTCTTTCTTTTCAAGTAGAGCAACCCCGTCTGTATTTAGCTGCCTTTTCCTCACACACGCTGTCATGTCCCTCAGGAATGTTGAAAAAATCACTCTGCTTTAGCCCTCAAGGTAAACTGGTTTTAAAATCACTTTTCATGCATTTTGTGTGGCAGTTATATTTGCCCCGCTCACTCTTAACATGAACAAAATGCCACAGTTGGAATAACAACTGTCACAAAAACACACACTTATGTCTGGTTATCAAAACACTTTTCCTCATGTATAGCTCACAGCTGACAGACTGAAGTTAAATAATACCAGGATGAAGGGTTTGGAAATGTCAGTTTTTTTTTAATAATAAATTTCAGGTAGGAGGTCACGCACCTCTATTGAAAGCCCAGTATACAGGCAGCTGTTTCAGTACAAAGTGTGTGTGTTGCAGAGTAGTATTTGTGCTAAAGTGTGTGATCTCCCTCATAGGGGGCAACATTGAGGTCACGGCCACTAACTGGCTGTTGGTGCCAACCAGCATGATGTTGATCTTTTCCCGGAATCTTTTTCAGTGGAATCCTTGTCCAAGTAAAACTAATAGGTTGTAAGAATGTTACCCTAATGTTTCCTAATGTTTGATAACTCTTAAAGATTGCTAGCCAGCATTCTCAGAATGTTTACGGTATCAAAATATCATAGAGATTTGTGGATTGGGTCTTTCAGCAACGTCCCAGAATGTGTTAGGAAAACATTCAGAGGACCTTAGCATCCAAATAGCACGGCCCTCAGAATCACCCCAGCGTTATGGCAGCAAGTTTTGTGGCCCAATCCACTCAAGCGTTTTTGTCTGAACTGGTTCATGTGGATATTCCTGCTCTTTAATTATTTTGCAGAGATACAGTGTAAAAACGTTTACGGATTAAACCTTTAAATTACTGCACAACACAAGCAGATTCATTTCTTTCGATGTTCGAAACAGAAATGGCCCACCTCATTTCCTCTGGCCAGCAACTAAAGTGTTGCCTCATCAAAGCGCATCATCGTCTGCTTTTTGATGGAGCGTTTTTCTGCCTCCACCTCTCCATGTCATCAGATTCTCACCTGCTGTGCAGTGAAGCGAGAGTGATGGAGAAGAACTCTCAACATCACCTCCACAGGGACGACCCAACACCCTACTACCTGCACACCGCCATCAGCTATTACCAGATGGCCCCAACACCTGCCATACTTTGTCAACAAAAGGTCCAATTATGCCGTAAGCCCCTGTACTCACCTTGATATCCCACAATCCCTCTCTTCCACACCTGTCCTCTCACATTACAGCTTTCACTAGTCATCCTCCTGGAGTTTATCTCCTCAGAATGAGATTACAACAACGTGCTCGCTAACCGCTTTGATGACAAACTGCTTTGATGGAGGTTTTTTCATAGTTCTTCATACAATATATAAATAGCTGCCCAGCTAACAATTTTAGGTTGCAACAATGTTTAAACCATTTTTAAAGTTCTAGGAGCATTCGGAATGTGCAGTTTTTTAGACAGTGTATTAATGTTATTGCTTGAATACAAAACTTAATTTAAATGCTTTTTTTAATTCTAACTTTTTAAAATGTTACACTTACTAAATTTAATTAGTGCTTTAAATTTTTTTTCTTTTGAAAATCTTGCCTGTCACAGTAGCTTCCATACCGTAAACTCTGCCACTTGTACATGCAGGAACTAATGATGTTTAACCTGCCATAACTAGTCTTCACATACCATATTTCCACCTATATACCAATACATGAGAGAATTAAGAGTCACTGATGGTTTACGTCAGTGACTCTAAGAGTCAACAAGGTTTACGTCAAAATTACAAAAAATGCGATGAATGTTACCGATAAATGTTAAAAATGTATTTTTTTGGTTATTTTTGATTATTGGTTTTCTCTCTTTCTTTATTTTGATGATAGTGACTCTTTTGATGATAGATATCTGCTATTGGATAACACTTAGTCCCAGAAGCATGTCATCTAACACACACATTCAGGAAATATTATCTCTTAACTCTCTTGGCAAACGCTAGTAACGCTAATTATATGGTATAAATGTCACGTTGTAAATGCGAAGAGGAGGCCTGTGGTAATGGAACCTGGTTTTGAAGAAGAATGAAAGAAGTCATTAGCGGATAATGATTTTAATTACACTCTCTTTGTCAGCTATGGCATGCGCGAGGCAGCGCTTGACAAGAGGTTCCCCCTCCGCATAATTACAGTGTGATTGACATGCTAAATAAACAGGGTTTGAATGACACCGACGGTACGCAGTTGCCAGGAGCAACAGGTTGATGCGCGAACCAGAAAATACCTGTTTGTGATTAGAGGCTACTGGCATGCAATAAGCCGCACTTTTATTAGACTTTGTCCAAGGTATAATTTGTGTATGTGGATTTAGGTATTAGAACATGATTTTCATTTTTTAAATTTCTCATTGTGATAAGTACAAAAGAATGTGAGCATTTATTTGCAAACCAAACGATCTTTCTTTTAAGTGAAATGAAGTGATGTGCTGTACAGGTATGGTGACCCATACCCAGAAATCATCCTCTGCATTTTACTCACCCAGATATTGCACACACACATTGGAATAGTAAGTTATGAACACACGCTGTAAACACACACGGAGCAGTGAACACCAGAAGGAGAAGCAGAAACAGACACAAATAATACAAAAGGCATGCAGAGTACAGCGCTATAACATGCATGTAGACAGCAGAGCCCACATCAGTTGGAAGAAACTGATGAGAAATACAAATATCTGAATTTCTGCAGATTTTGTATTTTTAATTTGTATTTTAGAATATGTAATTTGACAAACCGAGCACAGTCCGAGTTGAAGTATGTATATATTAGAAGCAACTAAAAAAGAGAAAGCAATTTTTTTTTACTATTTAAAGAAAATGTAATTTTCTTCTCATATTAACAGACTCCACAAAGGTCTAAGACGTAAAGTAAAAATCCGACAGATTTTACGGATAAAGATTTTTAACAACATATGAACCTTATAAACATGAACATATGAAGTTATAAAATCAACTACTAATTTGTATTTTAGAATATGTCATTTGACAAATCCGAGCACAGTCTGAGTCGACGTATGTAAGAATCTCAGAAAAGTCTCTATTTGTTCTCAGTTTAGTCAAGCTGCTGTCCATTTGTGTCTGTTTTCTCTCTTTGCTCTGCCACACCTCTCTCTCCTCTTGTCATATGACACAATAGGAGGTTTAACAGGTTAGTTAAGGCAACCTGTTCACAGCAGACTGATCTGGTAGGTTTACGTAACGCCAGAGTACATTTCACCGTGATGACAAACACATGTGGTGATGGAAGCCACTGGGGACCCCAGAGCAGACAGTGGCCCCGGCCCTTCTGTTCATGAGAGCACACCATCACTACAGACTGCATTAGTCACAGAGACACGTGGTCCAAACAGAGCTGCAGCTAAATTATGGATTAAAAACAACAGAGATGATTACTGAACCCACCGGCTGTATGGAATAAAATGTTTTAATCTGACATTATGATAGCAAATGTTATCATTCTCCGTGGATCACTGGAGGCGTACGGAAATATAAGCTACAGGGAGATTTGCTGTTGTGCAATACATATCAAAACAGAGGCATGCGCACACATAAATCCCATACTCTTGTGTATCTGATGTTTAATTTGATGTTTACAGTACATTAAGCTGCAAGCTGTGAAATTGTCCACGTTTTTTTTTTTTATTTAAAGCTGTATTTCCACCATTCGGCCCATGGTGGTAAAAGACTACAGGTTTGCTCCTGATCTCAGATCCTTGTATAATCTTTCTGAAAAAGCATTTTAATTACCATCAACAATTTATGAAGACTGAAAGGGTCTTTTTATATGAGAAGTAACTAAAAAAGAAAAAGCGATTTTTTTTTTACTATTTAAAGAAAATGTAATTTTCTTCTCATATTAAAAGACTCCGCAAAGATGTAAAGTAAAAATCCGACAGATTTTACGGATAAAGATTTTTAACAACATATGAACCTTATAAACATGAACATATGAAGTTATAAAATCAACTACACGTACAAAAGTAAACACAGAACCTCAGAACTACACTACCCATAATCCTGAGGTTACATGACCACCCACTCAAATTAACAACTGCAAATGATGTAATTAAGGCCAGTCTTAGTTTGTAGGCTATATATTTATATGTAAGTAAAGATTAGTTAATGACTTAGAACTCTGCTGACTATATTTGAATGTGTATCGGCACAGATTGCACACAATACAGACTAAAAAACATCCTCAAAATAAGGTGTCGCTCTCTAAAAGTATTTGCTTTTTTCTTAAGTAACATTTATAATGCAATAAAAGTGCATTAAAAGAGGCATCGACGTTTAACCTTTATTAATAGACAGCAATGGGGAAAGTGTTTTGTGAATAGCGTTTAAGTCTATTTGTGTAATTACAGGGGAAGAAAAAGACCGTTTTGTACTGATGTTCAGGCTTTCAAAATAACCACAGGGAGAGAGATGCAGCTCTTACATCTGGCTGGGAAGTGCATGATACCCAACTGACTTGACATGGAGAGGCATTTCTTAATGGATTTCCTGATGATCCATTTCTGCAGAAATTAAAATGCATCATCTTCCACTTTTGAGGCCTCAAGTACTCCTCGGAATGCGTGCGAATGCTAATTCATTCAGCCTTCCTTCCAGTACAGGTGTACTTGAAGGTGACGGGTTTAATTCTTGTGCTGTTTTAAGGCAACTCAATTAAGTCAACTGCGATTTTTGATGTGCTGTTTTGATTTGTTCAGAAATGAACTTTGCTTAAGCAAAAAACATCTACATTTGTGCAGTGTGTACGCATGTGTGATGTTTTTGCCTTGCTGACAGGTGAATGACAAACGTTTCTCATTTTTATGCCTATGGAAGACTGGCCTACTTTTTATTTTAACCACAAAACGCAGCGGAGGAAAATTAAGATGCATCACATCAACTTACAGCGCATCAGTCATTTTTGTCTCTATTATGCCCTGAAGCATCAAGTACAAAAGTAATGTTTTACAGTGTCTAACAGACTTTTCCCTCTCAATATTTCCTAGGGTAAACACACACTGTCTAGCCTAAACCTCAGAGTATACAGACCAGCTCATATCGATTCAAACCCCTACAGTAGCTCAGTGTGACGAATCAAGAGTGTTACTGAGTGACACATCAGTCTGTCTGATACAGAATACATGCAATCATGTACTGTATGTTGCTTTGCTAGGCTCATGACGCTGCCTGTGATGACCTCGATGAGAAGACAATATGCCCTCATGTTCATTGGCAGGTATGTCTGAACCTCATATCAGAGACATACAGCATAAACCCCAGAGTCCTGACTGGTCTGCCAAACTACTGAGGAGAATTTTGGTGAATGCTTTGGATTGTTTTCAGCTAACAGGGAACATTCTCAAAACTTAAGTTAACGTTCTCCAGGAGTTCTCTCAATGTTATTAAAAACACTCTTGCAGTAACATAAGTAGAACTTTTTTAATATTATATATCATACATCAAAAACATGTCTAAATTGTTAGTGGAACATTTTAAATTCTTACAGTATTAAAAAAGTCAAAAGATTGAATAACATTCTTATACTTAAACAGAAATGTTAATAGATCTAAGAAAACTGGATGTTTTGAATATTCCTAGAACTTTCAAACGTATTTGCTACTTAATGGAAACGTTAGGGAAACATTCTTAAAACCTAAACTCGTTATCTGGTGTTTATATACAGAAAAGGACAGATACGAATACCACCGGATATGTGTTGTATTAATTACTATCTGTGGTGATTGACTACATCAAGATGTCAAGAAAATAACCCAGAATTTGTTGCAATGTAAAAGAACAGGGCCTTGAAAACATGATACTTCATTGCAGAGTCGCGACCCTGTCATGACCTGACACAAGCTTTTACATCCTGTCCTATTCAATTAGTACAACGCCGTGTCAAAAAACTGCTTTAAGAAAAATTCTTCAGTCAAGTGGCACTGCCACGATCTTAAATTAAAAACCTATTCACTGCCTCACAGACGTGGATTCTCTTATAACTCTGTGCATTAGTTCCACTTGTTCTGCTTTGCTTTTCCTATTATACAGAGAGTGTTTGAATTTACAGCCATTCATTTACATCTGTTGAGGACCACACACTGCAGTTTCTATCATCCGAAATTTTCGTATCAACCCCAATAACAACTAATTACGGGCCATTGTGTTTTCTCAATCTAACAAATTTACATTTACCTGCCTTTGCAAACATCTTTATTTCTAAGTTTGTGTTTTGCTGTCTTAATGTGTCTGTAATTAGTTAACACCGTTTCGGGTAATTACAGAGAATAGAAAACACTCTGAATCAGCTTCTGTATTCCTGATTTAGTCTGAAAAACAAGCAACTGGTCTGACAAAACAAGCCCAAAATAGGCAACCTGTCTTACTGAAATAAGCCTACATACACACATACACATCTTCGGGATATGAAATTATGTACAGCACAAATATAAACGTAAACCGAACTGTGTTTTGTAAATAATAGATAAGACCAAAAAGCCAGATGTACTGTGCAAACTACAGCTTTCATATCTCAGAAGTTTTAAAGAAGCATTTTTTTCGATGCAAGCTACAAAATGACGTCTAAACAACTCTTTGAT
>JAZGTI010014872.1:0-13796 GCA_036877585.1 Botia kubotai
CATCTGCCCTTGTACTGCCCGTCAGGAGGCTGCTGTAATCAGTTCTAATTCTGCACATACTATTACATTCTATTCATAAATTGATTGTATCTCATACACTTGTTTCTCCTACCTGTTTCTCTTTGTCTGTGTGTCTGTCTGTTTGCCTGTTTGTCTGTATGTCTGTCTGTTTGCCTGTTTGTCTGTATGTCTGTCTTTGTGTACCGTGTACATTTATCATACATGTAAAGCTGCTTTGTAACAATGTCCTTTGTGAAAAGCGCTATACAAATAAAGTTGAATTGAATTGAATTGAGTCTTGGAGACCTTCCATATAAGAGGTAAAAAGGAGAAAACCCTGTGACTTCTGAGCGGGTACAATTATAAGCATACAGTAACTTATTGAGAGTCTTTCCAGTTAGATTTTTGACTTTCTGTGAGCGTTCTTAGCATTTGTAACAGTGTTCTGTTAAAACGCTTGATTTGCCCATTGCCTTGCGGGTGATATGGGGTTGTTCTCGAGCCTGTGATGCCGCAGTATTTTAGGAGATGTTCAAACAATTGGTTATTAAATTCTCCACCTTAATCATGATGGATACGAGAAGGGAAACAAATTTTAAGGCAAAATCATTAAAGATGCGTTCTGCAGCTGTTTTACCTGACTTGGAAGTAGTGGCGTATGCTTGGGCGAATCGGGTAAAATGATCTACTACTACAAGTATATACTCAAAACCTCCTTTGCAGCGATCTAAGTAGAGAAAATCAACAGAAATCAATTCAAAGGGCTGAGTGGTCATAATGTTTGTTAATG
The DNA here is from genome assembly GCA_036877585.1 of Botia kubotai. Taxonomy (NCBI): domain Eukaryota; kingdom Metazoa; phylum Chordata; class Actinopteri; order Cypriniformes; family Botiidae; genus Botia; species Botia kubotai. The sequence continues at coordinate 791 of JAZGTI010014872.1, forward strand.
GCGCTCTTGTCTTATAACAGGGCTTTTTCTGCTTTAGGCATCTGCATGTTTTTGTGACATAATTCTCAATGTCTGCCTGCACATGTGGCCAAAAAAAATGTTCACAGATGAGTGAGAGAGTACGATCTGTACCTTTATGGCCCATTTCATTGTGAAGCTCTTGTAAGATAGTTCCCTTATATTTCTCTGGCAGGACTAACTGGGTGTGAATGGAACTGGTTCGGCAGAAAAGACCATCCTGATTGATGGTAACTTTTCCCCATTCACGAAACAAGCATTTTGTTTTTGTGCTGTGTGCTTTGAGTTGTTTCACTTTTGGTTTTGTTGCAGACAGTTTGCAATTATATACCGGACCGATTTCATGGTCATTCATTTGAGCCTCTTTGATTTCATTTACAGACAACAGAGCTATTGACGAAACTGCTGGGCATGTCTCAATAGATGAACAGTTGGTCGAGAACTGCTCAGAGCACTCCATCATAGTCCCCATGTCAAGGGGCAATCGGGACAGCGTATCAGCGTCTATATTTTCATGGCCCAGGCGATATCTGATTGTAAAGTGGAAATCTGCCAATTCGGCCACCCACCTGCAACCTGTAGCATTCAATTTGGCAGTCGACAGGACATATGTAAGGGGATTGTTGTCACTATATACAGTAAACGTTGGAGCATAATACAAATAGTCACAGAATTGTTGGGTGATTGACCACTTCAAAGCTAGAAATTCAAGCTTGCCTGAGTGTAGGTGGTAATTTTTCTCAGCAGCAGATCCATAAGCGATCACACGATTTTGCTTCTGGTATAATACTGCCCCTAACCCTTGAGCTGATGCGTCTGTATGCAGTATAAAAGGCTGTGAAAAGTCAGGGAAAGCTAATACAGGGGGCTGAAGCAAACAGTCAATTAGTTGTTCAAGAGTGCTCTGATAGTGTTCAGTCCAAGTAATGGGCTTACTCGATGGAACACCAGATTTTGTGCATTTTGTCTTTGAGTGTCTCTGGCTATTTCTCAGGTGAACATTTTCTTCTGGATTGCTTTTTAACAGGTCATATAAAGGGCTAGCTATGCAAGAAAAATCTTTGACGTACTGCCTGTAATAGCTAAGCAGACCAAGAATTCTCCTCAGCTCACCAATATTATTTGGGTGTTTGTCTTTTAGGGATCTGACAGCTTCGGTGTCTGCAGGATCAACTTTACTTCCCTCTGCAGACTATTCTACCCAGGTAGCGGACTTCAGGTTTGAACAACACACTTACTCGGCATAAGTTTGATGCCATGTTGCCTAAGCCGCTGCAGCACCTTCTTACTAAACACCAAGGTGTCATCGAGGTATGGAATGCAGATCTCATCTCGCAAGTCTTCTAGGCACTCTTCCATACATCGCTGGAAGGCTGCAGGAGCATTCATCAGCCCAAAAGGAATACGCACCCATTCAAATAGGCCCCAGGGTGTCATAAAAGCTGTTAGATGCTTACTTTTCTTTGACATAAACCCTTGGTGCTAGGCCTTCCCTTGATCTAATGAAGAAAACCAGGACTTACCACCAAGGCTGTCCATAATGTCTTGCACCCTTGGAATTGGCTATCTGTCTGGGTGAGTCTTTCTGTTGAGGTCTCTATAATCGATACACAAACGGAGGCTGCCATCTTTCTTTCTTATGCCCACAATTGGAGATGAGTAAGATGAGTTGGACTTTTCAATACAGCCTTGTGCTATGAGGTCATGCAAGTATTCTTTCATCTCACAATACAAAGGCTTTGGCACAGACATGTAATTGTGATTGACTGGCTCATCATCTTTAAGCGAGATACTCAACTGCAAATTTCTGATACACCCAATGTCGTTGTCTGACTTGGAAAATGACTGGCACTCTTCTCTTAACATTTGCTGTACTACCTGCCTCTGGTGTTTACTCAGGTGGCTGATATCGATTGGCGGGTCCCACTCATCAGTATTGGTGTTGTCGTGACAGTTATGCACAGCCTGGATGTGATGCACCCCGACGGTGGTAGGGTGTATGGCACCTCGAGCATACAAGCAGGGAAGACATTCTTGACAAGCTGTACTGTACCAATCGGTGTCTGGCCCATCAGAGTGATATCATGATCAGTGTCATGTGATATTTGTTGGAGCCCCTCGTTTCAATCTTACTAAAACTTTCGGTGAACTTTTTGTGAAGCCCATCCGCCCATCAGGGATTCACATCAGGTTCAAAAATTAATGTGCTGTCCTCTTTAACTGGCTGCATGTACGCTTGGCATGAGACCTGCACAATACTTTGTTTGGGGACATTAACATGCCCTTTCGTGATCTTTACTGTGCATTCGCATGAGCTCTCAGCACTTACAAGTTTGATGAATGTCTGCTCCTCTTTAGGCTGGGGAATGCGTTCTTTCAATTATGTTTCCACTCACAGTAGTTGGCTGTACTTGTTCCATGGAGGTCACTATTTGTTGTATTACATTGAACCCTATGATAGGGTGAGAGAGGTTTTGACCCCTCGCTACAGGTATGGGAATGACCAGTTCAGTATTGTGAGATGTCTGTGATGCTAGTCTGAAAGTCACTTCAACATATCCAATGTAGGGCATATCAATACCATTGGCAGCCACTTAGTTCAAAGTATTTGGAGACTCAGGTATGTTGGAAACAAGGAATTTTACACTGATATTGGTGAGTTGCTACTAGTTTGCTTGTGTTCAGCCCAATGGTGAGTTTGGCATGTTTTAGAACAATACAGTAAATTTTTACATCTTGAGCACTGCTTCATTTGCTTCTCTGTTCTTGCACAGGCTGCACATCTTTGGGACTGGTCAGTAGATCTAGTTACTCCCTGTCCCGTGGAAGTAACATCTCTCCATTTAAAGGACTTTCTCTTGAAGGCTTGATGCCACGAATCCTGCATCCTGCTTGGAAGTGCTCACCGCTGCCACATCTAAAACAATGCATGCAACGTTCCTCTGTTCTTTGCTGCTGACAACTAAAGTATTTTCTTGCTTGTGAACGAGTAGGGGGTACATAGTATTGCTGGCACATATACTGGGGTTGAAACGGAGTATTTACTCTCATTTGGTGGGTGGTCGGTGATGGCCAATATGGCTGCACTTGACACTGAACTATTTCTCTTTCAGGGACTTTCTGTGCGGGGAGAGGATATTGAGGGGAGGTGAAAGCTGGTCGCTGCAATGATTCTCTGATGTGAGCTATTTCAGCACCGAGTGTTTTTAGTGAATCTACATCAGTTCTTTCAGCTCTGTCAGCATGTTGGAAGATGATTTTGCTACACTTTGAACTGCATTGGGTTTCTTATTGGTGATTTCTCCACATGACTGAACTGCATGGACAAAAGTCGTTGCGTGCTGGACACTGGTTTTCCATTTCTTTTGTCTTTCTGCCTCATTAACGCAAGTGATATTTAATTTCTCCAGCAGGGTCTCATCTGTGGTTTTCGTGTTGAGGAGGAAGGGCTGCATGTCTACTTTGATGCTGTCACTTTGGAGACCGGTGAGTACTGTATGTAAAAACATGCTTTGGACTAATGCTGAATCATATTTGAGGCCTGAATCTGCTTCTTGTGATGCAAACAAGATTTTGTGGCGTAGGTCCAGGACACACATAAGAAAATTCTGTGGTCTCTCTTTGTTACCTAGGCATTCAGAGGTGAGTTGCTTATAAAGTTCTGTTGCACTTTTTTCTTGGAAGTGAGAGCGCAGAACTCGTCTGAGTGTCAAACTCGTATTCAAACCCGTGCCAGGCCTTCCTATCCCAGTGCTCCCTGGTCTCCCTGGGCCGCGAGTGGGGAACAACGGTCTGGCAGGCCGGAGCACCCTGCTGCGACAGCTATGAGGACTTCAAGCGGGAGATGACTGAGCTGTTCGACGATCATTCTGGGGTGACGAGGCAGCGTCCCAGCTGGCGAGGCTGTCACAGGTAAGCCGCTCCGTCACGGACTACTCCAGTAGTAGTGGGGAACCAAGCTCTTCTGATTTCCAGATCCTGAAAATCAATTCATTGTGGAGGTGGAGACTGAGGTCTGGATCAGATGGGAAGGTGCACCCCTGCACCTTTCGGAACTATGACATCGCAAATGGGGCTCTTGGCGGTTAAGGTGGCTTTTAGAGGAGTGGTGTCACTGGTTGGAGGGGGCAGCGCAGCCCTTTTTGGTCTGGACAGAACATAAGTATTTATAATACATCCGTTCAGCCAAGAGACTGAGTTCACGCCAGGCCCGATGGGTACTCTATTTCATCCGTTTTGATTTCACGCTCTCGTATCGGCCGGGTCTAAGAACGATAAGCCCGATGCCCTCTCTCGTGTGTCCGCAACTTCCAGGGAGAGGATTCCACCAAAGCCATCCTAAAGAAGGGGGTGGTGGTAGGGTCTGTCTCCTGGGGGATCGAGTGGCGGGTGAGGTTGGCCGGTCGAGAGGGTGAAATTCCGGAGGGGTGCCCAGAGGGTCAGTTGTTCATGCCAGCTGTGCTGCGGCCTGAAGTCCTTTGGTGGGCTTAATTTTCCCAGCTCACGTCCCATCTAGATCGCTGGCAGCCATCCACCAGCGATTTTCGTGGCCTGCCATGAGGCCCGACATCAGGCAGTTCGTGTTGGCTTGCCCCATCTGTGCCCAGAACAAGACTTCTAGCTCTCCGCCTGTTGGTCTGCTCCAGCCTCTCCCAGTTCCCCCTCGCTCTTGGTCCCATATCGCCCTTGATTTTGCCACTGGGCTTGCCCCCTCCAACGGCAACACTGTCATCTTGACTGTGGTGGACCGCTTTTACAAGGCGGCTCATTTCATTCCCCTTCCCAAGCTGCCCTCAGCCCGAGAGACTGCTCAGTTATTGGTCGACCACGTCTTTCGGTTGCACAGGCTACCGACTGACTCATTTTGAATGTTGTCTTGGTTACCAACCTCCCTTGTTTCCCGCAGAGGAACCCGAGGCTGCGGTGCCGTCGGCCTTGGCTTTTGTCCAGCGCTGTCGCTGCACTTGGAGGAAGGCCAAGAAGGTCCTGGCCCGGACTTCACGGCTCAGTTATTGGTCGAACACGTCTTTTGGTTGCACGGGCTACCGGCTGACGTTGTGTCCCACAGGGGCCCGCAGTTCATCTTTCGGTTCTGGAAATAGTTCTGCAGACAGATTGGGGCCACATCGAGTCTGTTGTCCGGCTTCCACCCTCAGACCAACGGGCAGTGCGAGCGGGCCAACCAGGATCTCAAAAAAGCTCTCAGCTGCCTGACGTCCCAGAATCCAAGTTCCTGGAGCCACCAGCTCTCGTGGGTTGAGTACGCCCGGAATTCCTTACCTGTCTTAGCTTCTGGTCTGTCTCCCTTTGAATGTTGTCTTGGTTACCAACCTTCCTTGTTTCCCGCACAGGAACACAAGGCTGTGATGCCGTTGGCCTAGGCCTTCGTCGCAACGCTTCGCCGTCGCACTTGGAGGAAGGCCAAGAAAGTCCTGGCCCGGACTTTACGGCTCACCAAAGCGGCTGCCAACCGTCGCAGAGTTTCTCAACCTGTATACACCTGTGGTCAACGGGTCTGGCTTTCCACTAAGTACCATCCTAAGGACTCCTCTCTGAATGCTCTCTCGCAAGCTGGCACCCAGGTTTATTGGGCCTTACCGGATCGCTAAGGTGTTGAGTCCGGTGGCGGTAAGGCTTTGTCTACCCCCTTCCCTCAGTCGGGTCCATCCGGTTTTCCACATCTCCCGGATTAAACCAGTGCAGTTCTCACCCCTTAACCTTCCAACCTCTGCCCCAGTCCCAGCCCCTCCTCTTCCATGGCTCCTGGATGGCGAGCCAGTTTCCTCTGAAGACGGATACTAGACGCTCATCGCAGGGGCAGAGGTTTTCAGTACTTGGTGAACTGGGAGGGCTATGGCCCGGAAGAGCGGAGTTGGGCCGTCCCGGGACATCCTGAACCATTCCTTGATCGAGGACTTCCGCTGCCGGCAGGCTAACCCTCTGTCTGGGTTGCCAGGTAGCTCCGGGGTACTGTCAGGACGTTGGTCTGATCAGCCGGGTTTGTATTGTTTTGTGTCGGAGCCCATGGCTGTTTGACAGCTCTTCCCATGCGCCGTTGTCCGCGTCAGCCCCACCCTTTCGTTTTGTCCCAGCTGTGTCGCATCTCCGTTATCACTCTCACCTGTTCACGTGCTCATTCTCTCCCCTTTATATTTGCCTCGTGTTTTCCCCTCGCTGTCAGATTGTCGTGGATGTTTCCCGTTTCCTGATCTGTGCTAAACATTTTGTTCAAAACTTCTTAATCTAGTCTAGCTGAGCTTAGTCGAGTCCAAGTTTTTCATAGTCATTCCAGTTTCCTAGTCTTATTCTGTCAGTTAGCTTAGTTTGTGTCTCGTCTTGTCCTGTCTAAGCTTCAGGCCATCCACGTTGTTGTGTGTGTTGTGTTTCAGTGCTTCCCCCCGCTGGTTCCTGTTCGTACGTGGAGTCACACTCCGCTCCGGAGTCCGCCGTCCAGCTCGCCGCTTCTCTCACCTGTCTTCCTCCGGTTCCTGCCGCCACGACGCATCCAGCCGCCAGCAGTCACTCCTGCCCTGCCCGTCACCCTCCCGATGTCCCGCCACCACCATCACCCCTGTCTGCACCGGGCTGCCGTCCTGAACCCAGAGTTCTTCATCCTTGTCTGAGCTGTGACTGTTCCCGTCTTCATTGTCTGCATTTGAATTGAACTGTAATAAATACCCCCTTGCTTGCAATTGGGTTTTCTGTTGTTTCTTTCCAACTGTGACAGTCATTGACTATGACTTTAGCCAACATGACTTTATTGTAAAGGAAATTATTTTTTTTAAGGACTAAACACATTGCTAATTATGAAACAACAAGTGAAGATTTATGAATCAATACTGTGGCTGGTCCTTTAGTGTGTCATTTGAGGCTTGGCTAACTTCATGCTGACTTCATGATGGCTTCATTGTGCTCATGCAAAATTGATAGCCAAGTTGGTCATGGCATCTATCATGCAGATATTTTCCGTTATCCTCCATGGGTGAGGCAGCCTCAAAAAAGCTAAACAGATAAATGATGATAAAGTTGCTCTATGAAATTTTTCATTTATTCTTAAGGTAAAAGCCACAGTATGAGGCATAATTAAAACACACTAAAGACCCTCAGCAGTAGGGGAGGAGCCAATATTTTTAGCCCTAAAGTGTCATAAATGGTGTTCTCTTCTGTAAACCCTAAATTCTCAAAATCACTCTGTTGCATCAACCATACTCAACCATACTGGACATACTCAATAAATAAGTATGTCCAGTTCTAGAAACTGGTTATTAAGACTGTGTTAAATTGAGACTGCCCTTCTCCAGAAAATGACTGCTTTTGAAGCTTTAAAGTTAAGCGCCTTCTAGCTGGTGAATTCCAATTTACATTTACGTTTATTCATTTGGTAAATGCTTTTGAAGTAATTTATAGTGCAATCAAGGTTTGAACCCAAGATCACTGCTATAATAAATTCATAAATTCACTCATGAAGTTACCAAACAGAATGCATAGTCGATATCAAAACTTGCAAGTTGGATGACTAGCAACTTTCTACTATTAACTTCAGAAAAAAACAAAGTTTTACTTATTGGACGAAAATCATCAGCACGGAACAACCTAGAACACTCCCTTACTCTTGATGGATGCTCTATAAAGCCTGTTTTATTTTGCCAAGAATCTTGATGTCATTTTTGATAGCAATGTGTCCTTTAAAAACCATATTTCCAATATTTGTAAAACTTGCATTTTTTCATCTTAAAAATATATCAAAACTACAACACATGCTGTCCAAGCCAGATACTGAAAAATTAATTCATGCATTCATGACATCAAGACATGATTATTGCAATACCCTACTTGGTGGTGTAATGGAGAGTCAGATACGTTAGGATCCATATGCAGCGATTTTAATAGAATAGTCGACAGGCAAGGATTGTAAACAGCGATCGGGATCAGAGGAGGCAAGGCGGAGAGAATAAACGTCAGACAGGCAAGGTTCAGGGCAGGCAGCAAACAAAGACGGTAGTACAATCCAAGATCAAGGCAGGTGTAGTAAAGAGTCAGACTGATTTGGATCCATCTGTAGCAATTTATTAGAATTTTTGACAAACAGAGTCCGTGCCAGCAAACATACACAACGAAGGCAAAACACAAGAGTAATCATAGTACAAGCATGGGTCATATGTTACATTTTTTACATGCATTTAGCAGACGCTTTTATCCAAAGCAACTTACATTGCATTATACTATACATTGTTTCTGAGTATGTGCAATCCCTGGGATCGAACCCATGACCTTGGCGTTGTTAAGTCATGCTCTAACCACTGAGCTACAGGAAAGCTTTCTCACATGGTTTTCTTTCTCTTATATATATCACTGTGGTTGGGGTTTCTCACTAATAGCGATAACAGTCCAAGATCAGATCAGGCTACAAACAATCAAGAATGGTAAGGCAATCCAAAAAAAGTGCAGGCAGCAAACAATCGATAAACCATAAACAGTCCAGATCATACACATGATGCACATGGCAAATCAAGACTTCGCAAATACAAAACATTAAAGTCCGGTTTAAATAGGTGATCGTTAATCCGGAACAGGTGGCAAACAGGAAGTAAAGAACATCAGGTACGTGCATTCTGGGAGTTGTAGTTCGGTTGTATGTTTGGCTAATACTCCGGTGATGGTTCCCTCTGGTGGCGCAGTGGAGAGGAGGCTGTATCCTTCACCGTAACAGCAGGCAGAAAACAATACACATATTGTGTTGCAATAAGCAACAAACGAAAAACACAAGCAGAATATAACAGGAGTAAAATGGTCAGAATTGATGCACGGGGCAAATCAAGACTTTGTGATGATAGAGAGTTTGAGTCTGGTTTATATAGTGAGTGTTGAATGAGGAACAGGTGGCAACCAGGAGGTAATCAGAGGCAGGAAAGTTGCATTGTGGGAGATGAAGTCCAATGAGATTCCGGGTTATAATTCAGGGGATGGTTCCCTCTGGTGGCACGGTGGAGACGGGGCTGGAGCCTCCATCATAACATTTTTCTAATACTAATTTCATTTTGAAAAAAAGGTGCATGGAAACAACGTAGAGGGAGTGCCATGGCGTTGTGAGAGAATGGCGCATACACCTGTATTAGACGTGTCTACCTCCACTATAAAGGGTTGATCAGGGTCAGGATGCTTCAGGATGGGGGCTGAGGTGAAGATGAAAACATCTCCTTAGATCCTAAAAAGATAGTTCTGCCTGGGGACACCACTTCAATCTACCAGATGCCTGCTTAATCAGGGAGGTTAGGGGAGCTGCATCTGAGCTAAAGCCTCTGAAAAAGTGTCTGTAAAAATTGGCAAACCCCCAAAATCTGATGTAGATTATGACACATTTCTCGAGCATGTGTCTGAACACGTTATTCAGGAAGGATTGAAACACGGTAGGACTGTTAGCATGACTAGATATTCGTAGTGTCTAGAAGTGGTTGAGAATGCGGTCTTCCATTTATCTCCTTCTCTGATTCATACAAAATTATAGGCGCTGCGCAGATTGAGTTTTGTGTACCTCGATCTGGCCTGGCGGACCTGGCCTGGTGAAGCTGTTCTAGGGCTACTGGGACTAAAGGTAATGAATACCGGAACTTAGTAGTTGCATCATTCAAGGCACAATAATCGATGCAGAGTCTTAAACCTCCGTCCTTATTTTTAACAAAAAAAATGGCGTAGATGGGCATATTTTATATAATCTTTACCTTTATATAATCTTTCATAGCTTCTGACTAGCTTCTGAAAAATTTGTCCCTTGGGGGGAACAGCACCTGGAATGAGTTCAATGGCACAGTCGACCGCACGATGAGGAGGTAACTAAGAGGCCGTCTTCGTGCTGAATACCTCAGTATTCAGTCTCAGTATTCACTAAGTCTGCGTAAACTGAAGGGATGTTAGTTTTGGGAGACTGAATATCTCTCTGCCGAGTCACTGAACTGATGAGACAACTGACCTTGTTTAAACAGGCTCCCCACTGAAGAATCTCACCCTCCTTCTATGAGATAACACCCAGTGGACGGCCGTCTAGCGCCTCCACTGCTAAGGAGCAATCAGAAGGGGTTAATGTCATATGGTTTTTTACATTTACATTTAGTCATTTGGCTGACGCTTTTATCCAAAGCGACTTACAAGTGAGGGCAAGGAAGCCACTTCAATTACAATAAGAGCCAACAGTGAATAAGTGCTATAGACAGGTCTCAGGTATTTCAACACAGTTTAAGAAGGTTTTTTTTATAAGAAGTAGAAGTGGCGGTGTGTTAGTAAATTAGTCAAGGAACTGAAGACGAAAAAGATGAGTTTTTAGTTGTTTCTTGAAAATGGCTAATGACTCAGCCATTCTGATGGAGATATGGAGTTCATTCCACCAACCGGGCAGAGTGAAAGAAAGAGTCCGGGAAAGTGATTTCTTCCCTCGTTGGGATGGAACCTACCGAGAGAATTAGTAGTGTATCAGAAGACATATGTACAGTACAAAGGTTATGAAGATTGCGGCGCCTGTAGTGCACATTATGAGATTTGTGAGTGTTAGTAATAACAGGGATAAGTAGACACATAATTTATGTGCAAGAGGTACAAAAAGAAGTAAAATAAAGAAAACAGTACTCAAGTGCTTAAGTGCTTTGTCTGTGTCTTTGCTCGGTGGAGTCACGCAGGTAGACTCGCTGGTCTTTACACTCGTCGGTCTTCACACGAGGAGGGCTTCCGCGGTGAACTGAATGTTTATATACGTCCCTGAAACTCACGCTGATTGAGTTCAGCAGGACACACCTCTACATTAACCGCAACAAAAGCTACCGAAACTCACGCGGGGGAGCGCAGGATCAAATGCGACTTTCACGCGAGCTATTATTGTAAACAGGGTAAAAAACCAATACAAATACACTTCCTACCACTGTGCTATAAAACAACTAAAGACAAGTCTAGATGTACTTAATAGGGATATTAATAGGGGTATTATTGTAAACAAGGAAAAAACAAATACAAATACACTTCCTACCACTGCGCTATAAACAACTAAAGACAAGACTAAATGTGCTTACATGCTGCTGGTCTCATTGCTAAAGTGCTTCTCCTTTTTAGAGCAAACTCTTGAGAAATGAAATTACCCGCAGCTCCCGAGTCAACTAGGGCCATACAAGTTATAGTTCTGTCTGCCATGACTAATGTAACGGGGACTGTGATATTCGAGTGAACAGCAGAGGTAGAGGTAACACTCACCATGAGTCTATCAGTAGGAGGACGTATAGGACATGAGACTTTTATGTGACCTGGTTTCCCATAGTATAGACATAGGTGGTTCTGAATTCGACAAGTACGTACCTCCTGAGTGAGGTGAGTAAAACCTAGCTGCATGGGTTCGATCTCAGCTGTGGCTCCCTGGTTGCTGAGAAAACATGGCGTTAGATCTGCATGAATGAATGAGGTTATCCATCGCAATGGCTAGATCGAAGTCTCAGAGACCTTTGCCTGAGTTAAAGCATAACTTAGGCAAAAGAAACTGAGTTAGAGCGAACTCAGAGGCAGTTATTTTTCCCTGAGTGATGGTTAACAGTTGTTCACCCAGGCTCCTACCTCCAGCTGGATGTTTGAATACCTCGCGGAAGCATTGGAGGAAAATGTCAAAGGTCGGGAAAACTGAGCCGTCTAATCTCCATAGCGTCGTCGCCCAGTCTAGCGCTCTCCCGGTGAGAAGGGAACAAAAGCTATTCTACTTGAGTCAGAGGGATACAATGAAGGTTGTTGATTCACAAACAGCGAACACTGTAGAAAAAATCCTTTACACTTTTAAGGAGTGCCATCAAACTTTTCGGGAAATGCACTATGTGGGCTTACCAGAGCAGAGGTGTTTGGCAGTGGAGTGAATGGCATGGTATAGTTGGTGACAGCTGGTTCTTGGGGCATGAGTCGCATCCCTTGGAGAGCCTTCATCAACTCCTTGGTGAGTGAGGACAAGCGATTGAGCTGATGTTGATGTATGGCGATCTGAGAGGCTTAAACTTGATAAGAGCTGCATGAAGGCTGCTGGATCGTTTTTTGGCGAAGTCTTCTGTAATGAAGAGTCAGATACGTTACATCTGCAGTGATTTTAATAGAACAGTTGTCAGGTCATAGAACTGTCAAGGATTGTAAACAGTGAACGGGATCACAGAAGACAATGCAGACAGAATAAACGTTAGACAGGCAAGGTTCAGGGCATGCAGCAAACAATCAAAGACGGTAGTACAATCCAAGATCAAAGCAGGCAGCAAACAATCAGAAACAGTAATACAAGCCAGATTGTACCACCTTTTCATATTTGGCGCCAAAACTTTGGAATAGTCTTCCCAGTGTTGTCCAGGAGGCAGATACATTATTTCAGTTTAAATCTAGATTAAAGAGGGTGTTTTGGAGCCCTGGAGAAGTTTTGACATGCTCTGACATTCATGCTTTATTCAGGTGCTTATCAACATATAAATGGCTAAAGTCTGATAACACTGTATTCAGCACAAACTGGGCTACAATAATATTTAATTTTTGCATGTATGCATGTATGTACATGATTGTGTTTTTGAGAAAGTACCGTTTATGCATGGTTAGTGAAAAACTAAAATTGGAACATTTGGTCACAGGACTTTTAAGAACTTGATCTTGTAGCCTAGAGTGTTTTCTTCAAAATGATGTGAGAATCATCTAGTTCACTCGTTCACACAAAACAGTATATTGATTTTAATTGTCGAAGACACTTTTTGTTTAGAACGGCCGTATGCAAGGAGGCGTGAATGATCATGAATAATGCTGTGATTCACACCTGAGGAGACAAAGATATGCATAATGAGCATTTCAGTCAGGTGTGTGACTAAGAGGGAACTGAGAAATGAAGGAAGAATGTAAGGACAAAGGAAAAAGAAGATATATTTTTTGTTTGTAGCTTATTTAGAATATATTGAACTATCACGCAAAATAACTTGAGATTCACTTGCGAGTGCAGTTATTA
>JAZGTI010014873.1:0-13795 GCA_036877585.1 Botia kubotai
AATCCTTGTTCAAAAGTTTTCGCTCTGTTCGTGTGTGCTCGTTTGAGCTTCCGTCTTGTTGCGTGTTTCGTTATTTAAGTGTAGTCTCAGCTCGTTCCGTCTAGTCATGCCTTGTTTATTGTTTAGCGTTCTGTTTAGGTTTTGATTTATGTTGATTATTATTATAGTTAGTTCTATGTTTTAAAAGTTAATTATTATCCTGTTCTGTTTTTATTTTTGTGTTTGATTTGTTTAATAAAACTTTATTTTTATACTGCTGCCTGCAACTGGGTTCTTCCTCTTTTCACAAACCTGACACACTAATTACACAACATTTTTGTTGTGTCTCTAAATGCTACATACAGTTTCATGTAAATCAGACAAACACTGTATGAGTTTGAAAAAGTATGTTCTGAAGTATGTTCATGTAAGGCTTGACCGCTTATAATAATAATTCATTTCAATTTTATTTTATTTCTATAGCGCTTTCTTTTTACAATGTTACATTGCTTCAAAGCAGCTTTACATATAAAAAATAATAATAATAATAAAACATAACAAATGTCAGACATGTTAATGGTATTATTGCAAATAATATGTATAAGACTAATTAGGTATACTAGGTTTATAGTATGTTTATAAATAAAGGGTTGACTGAACCGATAAAACCACAAAATCATTAAGCAAGATATGTGTTCCAGCTTACATGATGGCATATAAAAGATAACATCTTATGGGACATAGGAACACTAACACTAACTGCACAAAACTGTGGCATGAATGCAAAGTTTTCTGAATTGTGGACAAAATCATATTTTGCTTACTCAGTTTTTGTGCTCTCTGTTATTTTTTGCTCATATTTTTGCTACTTTATGTATGCATATTTGTTTTTCCCTTCACTGTGACAACGTACTGGATGAAATCCCATAGGTAGTGGACATCACAGACACATGCACAGTAGAGAGATGGTAAACAATAGATTGTGCAGGCTTTAGGTCAATTTGCAGGTAATTGTAGGAAGTTGGATTAATTAAGGTCAGTGACTGTTAATAGATATTAATACTTATTTTCTGTTGTTTTGTTATAGATTAATGTTACTGTCATTAAAAGGGGCAATTGCTTTGAAAGAAGCGTATCTGTCACCCAGTAATAATATTATTATGCATAATTACCTGCTATTGTTTGGGATTTGTCAGCTTGCAGTTATTCATCTTCACATGTACAAGCTCTTTAGCCCCAGTTTTTAACTCAGTAATTGTCAGATACAATGTACAAAGTGCAAAGCATCATAAGAATATGTAACAAAGTTCTAATTTACAGTTTTGATAGCCAGCATTTTTGAGTCATGTTCATTTTGAACAAAATAATTCAAAATAATTCATTTGTACCAGTAGGCATCTATGGAGCATTTTAGAGGACTGTTTTAAAAGCACCTGCACATTGCCTTTGCAGATGTGTTTTCTTTTTTTGTTCCATTTAAATATGAACATATGGTCATATTTAAATTGCAATAGCAATTCCCCATTTGCTATGTAATTTCCTCCAAAACTCAAAAGCAATCGCAGTTCTCTTTGCATTTTCCTTTTACGATGTCTTCACACAAACCTGTTAATCAGTGTCAGGGGCGGGATTATACTATGGGGCGTGTTTGTGTTGGGAAGTGACATCACTCACGGTCAATGACCAAGGGGTGAAATAGACCATTGTGTTGAATGCTAAAAAAAAAACTACGGGTCCACTTAGGGCTGTCACTAAATATTTCACTAAATATATGTACAGAGTGCAAAGCATCATAAGAATATGTAACAAAGTTCTAATTTACAGTTTTGATAGCCAGCATTTTTGAGTCATGTTCATTTTGTAACCCTGAGTAACCCTTTGCTCAGATTTGCCAGGTTTGGCGAAAACACACACAGGAATTAAGAGAGAGATACACAGAGTGTGGGATTTCTACCACATATCACCCAGCGCAGTCTGACACACAGACACCATTCCCCACAATTACAGTGTTCTCAATCTCTCTGTATTCTGGTCAAAATCTGGAACAGATCCAAGAGAAGTTTGTTTGCATATGAGCCACTAAACAATATACTTGTAATATTTGTCCCTGAGAAACAATCTGCAATGTGGTTATTAATATAACATGGAGCAACATGTCTGCATCCCCCCTAGGGGGCCCCTCTCGTGTTATGCTGGTTGTGCTTTTCCTCGTGATGCACTGGCCGCCGTTTTCAAACTGGCGCAGCACTTGTGCTTCTGTAGAAAATATATTTGCTAATTTAAACATGAAGAGGACTTATCTGTCTGCCATCCAGAAACGGACATAAAAGCAAGAAGAGGAGGAAAGGAGGAAACAGAACAGCGGTAAGTGACGGAGATAAGATTGACTTAAGGATAATTATATGACTAACAAATGTTTGTTGTTAATTCCAGCTTGTTTTCGTTTCATTATTTGGAAGATGATTTACTGGTAATAGTCCAATTACTAACAGGGTTACTGGAAAACAGGTTAGCTAGAGTTGCATTAACAGCAGCATGTATTATGTAGTGTTTAGCAAGTATTAATATAGGCTGTAATAGAACAGGTGGTACCGGAAATGATGCACACCGCTTGGCGAGTCACTGCCACTGACAGCATTTACTGTAGCTAAGACTCGTAAGCAGCATTTTTAAGGTAACAATACGTTATACTGTAAATATGAAGATTGTTCTTTATCTTCAAGATTGTATTGCACAGTATTGTATCTTCTGATTACCCTTAAGTCATAGCAAGCACTACATTTTTTAACCAGACGAGTGCACAACATTGCCTATATGTGTGACACACACACACACACACACCCACACACACACTTCACTCAGCTGTTAGTTTGGCTGTGACTGGTGTGGAATATTCTAGAATATAGAATATGAAGGGTGAAGTTACACAGTGTCGATTACTATTCATGTATCCAGCATAATGTCCTATTTTAAATATAAAAGCTGGTTATAGACTCTAGTGGTGGGGGCCACTGCTTATTTCCAGAATAAATCTGCTAAGAAGGAAACAGAAAGAGCTGCAGCAAACTCAGTACTCAGTAACACAAAAGAGTGAACCTGTAAGTGCATGTGTTTGGTTCACAACAAGAGACACAACACATCAACAGTGTGTTACACAGACGGTCAACAGAGACATGCTCAGGTCATGAGTGTGCAAGATCACACATGATATAATCTGTCTACTGTACATATAGTGGATGAGGCCTACAAAACCACTTTAGAGGTACAGTGACACTACAGTAAAAATACAAAAATACATACAATCCTCATAAATAACAATCTTGTCTTGCTAAGATATACTCACTTGTTTAACGTCAGGTCCAAAATGAATTGTGTCCCAAAGGCTCGAAGTTGAAATGAAGTGTGAGACAGATGAACATCCTGTAGTGGGAGGAGAAACAGGGTCACCACGGGTGATGTGAAGATGCCACATGCAGGATTTTGAAACTTGGTTTTCTGAGAGTTACTATGATTTAGATTTTATGATTATGTGTTTAATTCAAACATGATCACCTCACATTTAAGGTGTATTGCTGTAGCTTACATGTTCAGTGACTCCTGAGGTCCACGTATAATATTAGTACATATTGTTTGATGCCAATAGTCATTAAGCAGCTTTTCATGTTTCACCTTTTCTGTGGCCCTTTGATTTAAACTGGACATTTTGTTTTTTTGCTTCTGTGCCTTCTATAAGATTTCTGTAAAAAACCTTACTGTTTATCTTACAAGCTGTGTTTGTTGTCAAGTGCAATATTATTATTTTAATTGCTCTATGATACAATAGCAGCTTCTTTGTAAAACCTCCAATACTAAATGAAGTGACACACAAACAGATAAGGTCAGACTGACACAATCAGAGATCTAAATAAACTTCAGCTATTTGTTTCTAACATTAATCTGTCTGACAATTTGAGTTGCAAATGCAGATATGAAGCTGTGCTCATGTGTGAGTTGCTGGTTCAGATCTGACCTGCACGATGTGTCATTCTCTTTCCCCCTCTCTTAGACCCCTAATAATGATCCCCTGCTGTCTTTATAATAATACGCTGCATTAGGCTTGCAGCCACATCTCCTGCTTCTGCACTGGTGTGATTGGATCCGTGTGCTGCTCTCACCTGTCCATGTGGGTCAGGAGTTTTGACGTGGGTGTTCAGGTCATGGAACGTGCTCTCGGAAGCTTCGTTCAGATAGTAGATGAGGCGCGAGGGGTACGTGAGCGTGCGCTCAGACTCCTGCGGTCCGCTAGCATTGCGTGTCTGTCGGGTTGCGCTATCATCCTGCTGTTGCAGCAATGACACTGCCTTCTTGAGGACTTCACTCTCCAACACTGACACACACACACACACATGCACACACATCTCAGCAAACCAATCTGACACTGATGTGCCCCCTCCCTGGGCCTACTGTGTAGACTGTACCACGGAGGACCATAGGGGGACCCCATCACAGGGCCCAGGACATTGTTAGCAGGAGAGAAACTAAGATCTCTTCTGAAAACTCCAGAGTAGATGCATGAGATTGCAAGAGTCACGTCTCAGGAGATTTAGGCAAAAGTCCCCATTTGCTCTCCATATAATCAAATTACTGTGAGAAACAACAGAGGAAATGTCATTTGTGTTTGTTTTTATAGGCTCATATATTTTTACAAAATAGACAGATGCATTTTAACGTGCAGCTTTTTCTGGGATGTCAGACAGTATCAAATAGCAAAGACACAATAAAGCTATATTTGCATGCATATGTGAACAACAGATTCCAGCACAGTGCGGTGTGTGTGTGTGAGTACAGTACGCTCCTGCGCGGCTGCTGTCCTCCGCATGCATGCACAGATGTCCTTGCACAAAATACAACTCTCAGAACACATCACAAATCTGACACACGCACATCACATTCCTCTATAAGCCCACAACAAGAGTCATATTTACCAGTGGAAAACTGCACAAGCGCGATACAAAGTGATGGAATTAAGATTAAGGACGTACCGGCTGACGCGGCAGACTGCTGGAGACAGGAAACGAGGACGCACGCGAGCAGATTTGACAGTACTATCACATACATGATTCATAGCTGGTCTTTGCAGCGCGAGATTAACGCGTGGACGCGGTGACTCACTCGCGGCTCATTCTTGTCCTTGATGGTCCTGAAGCTGCAGCGCGTGAAGGCGGTGGCCAGCCCTGCACCTCCGTGAGCACGCGCAAGTGTCCTCTGTCAACACTGCTTCCCTGTCGCTGCATGCCAGCTGCTCTGCTGCGTCTACATTTGCATAAGACATATGATACAAGATATTCATGTCTTATATATTTTTGTAATATCTTATAAAATGTAATACAGTATATAAAACATGTATAATGTTATGAATCAGAAAACAGTATCCTATATTTGAAAGAATTATGTTTAAGACTCACATACATTGGATTTTATTTGGTATTTAAATGTCTTACATGTAGGCATTATTATATAAAGTACATTCAGAAAGTATTCAGACCCCCTCTAGTTCTCAGTCTTAGTTTTGTTGTCAGGCTGATACTATAAACATTTACATTCATTTTTTTCCTCAATCTACACTCATTTCCCCATAATGAATAAAGTGAAAACACTGATGTATAATATTTACTAAAGTTTTTAGACCCTTGTGTTCAACAACACTTGAAACTTAGCTCAGGTGTCTCTCATTTCTCTTAAACATTTCTGAGATGTTTCTACATCTTGATTGGAGTTCATCTGTGGTAAATTAAAATGATTGGACATGATTTGGAAAGACACACATCTCTCTCTAAAATGCCTCACAGCTGACAATGCATATCAGAGTGAAAATCAAGCCATGAGGTCAAAGGAACTTCCTGCAAAGCTCAGAGACAGGATTGTGGCAAGGCACACCTTGACTGCACCTCCGTTCTTCAAGCCCACGATTCCACCTTGCCCCTTCAGCCCTTTGGATCCGCGTTGCTCACTCCATCCCTCTGGCTTTACCTTGGTCCATTGTTTCTCTGTTTTCACCCCAGATTTCCTTTGCCTTGTCTCTCCACTCTGCCTGCTTCGCTGGGCTCCTCCTTCACTCACCTTGGTCCTCAGTTTCTCTGCCGTCACCACGGTGTGCCAGTCCTCTTTTTCTACCTTACTAGCCCAAGTCTGCAGTGCCTCTTGGACTTCCGGCCTGAAAAGTCATACTTGTCTGTCGCTCTTTCGGCTCCACCTGGGTCTCCACCTCTACCAGCTCTGCCTCTGTCGGTCAGCCCCCAGAAGTCCCACCAGATCTCTGCCTTGGCTCCTCTATCAGTCAACTCCACCTTAGTGTTCTGCTCTGAAGTGCCACCAGATATTCATCTTGGCTCCTATCACAGTCAGCTCCACCCTGGTGTACCTCTTGCCTTCCCAGTTCCTTGCCATACACCAGCTCCATGCACTCCTCCTATACCTTCCTCCTTCCCCTTAATCCCCCCCACCATTTTGGAGCAGTTTTTGTTCACAGCGGCAGGCGGCACCTTCCGGGAGGAGTTATTACTGTTACAGTTAGGTTCTGCTCTGACTATTACTATTACTCTACTATTACTCTATTACTTTTTGAGTTAATTATTCAGTTAATTATTTAGTCGGATTTATTACCATAGAGTGTTAAATGTTTACACTACGAGCATTTTATGAACACCATGAGTGTTTATAATTGACATTTACACAGTGTTTGTATAAGCAACAGTTTGGTCAGTGTTGATTAAACACCAGCAAAGATAGACCTGTGTGTTCACCTGAAAAATGTTCATTTTGGTGTAAAGTGTCATGGTCAAATCTCCTAGCTTAATTCTGCTGTGTTTTCTGGTTGTGTTCTAATAAAGACACTGAGAAATGATTGTATATGGACATTATAACATGCCAAATGATCCAGAATACAACAGCACATCTGATCTTTAATCAACCAAACAGAGCCATGTCTCATCCCTCCTGATCTTACTGGCTACCTGTAACCACTTACATCAAATTTGAATCTCTGACTCTGGCATTCAGGACTGTCATCAGAACTTCCTCAACTCATTCCTTCAGATTTATGTCCCCTTGTGTCATCTATGTTTAGTAAACAAATGCCTTTCTGGTAAAATGAGCCTCACTCAATATACCGAGACCATCACAGCCTTCAAAATAAACTGAAAACACAGCTGTTTCGCATACAGCTGACCAAATCCTTACTTAGCAATACTTAAAGTGAAAATGTTTACATCAGCAGAGGACATTCTTACAGCACATACTATTATGTTAAACATTATTTTATTATTGTACATTAATAGTTAAAGCATAGCTAAATAATATTTTATATTATACACGTAATGATATCTCTTTTGTGGACATTTGAATGCATAGTTTTCCTGTATGGTAGAGCATTGTGGGATTGATTCCCAGGGAACTGTACTGATCAAATGTATACCTTGAAAGTCGCTTTAGATAAAAGTGTGACATGGAAACTCCTATAATATGGTTTAAGGACCATTCTGATAAAGTTTGTAGCGACACTGAGAGTGTGCCGGCCTGTAATCTAGGCTGCTCTGAGTGGGTAATTCAAAGAAGCTGAAATATATAATTGTATTGTTGTTGTTGATTTCAGTGTATTTATATCTGAATGAACTTCCCCTTTCTTACAAAATGAAGTTTAAAAGAGGTTCTGTTTAAGCACTTTAAAGGGCTTTAAATAGCCCACTATGGTTGTATGCCCCGGCAATTTGCCTTACCTGCCTGGCCTTTGTATTAGACAGCACATTACACAGATTTCTTCAGCTGCAGAAATACTGTACTGTCTGTACAATCACTGCTCCCTGTTGCTCCATCACTTTAGATAAACGGAATGTATACAGTATTTTACATGTAAGTATTATAAAATATGTATATACAGGTGTAGTTCTTTTTATGTGTAGTTCTCCAACATTATATATGATTATGCATATTACACATTAACTGATAGACATGTAATTAAATACTCTGTACACTGTGATCCATCCAGATAAACTAGTCAAGAGTTCCACATAAGTGCATGTGTGCAGACTTATGCAGACAGGGCAAACATCACAAGATATCACAAAGTGCAGACAGTGGAAACAAAAACAACAGACAGTACACTACAGGAACACTGCAGTACAGTAGAGCACAGAGCAGCGCTGACTAATATACATATTTATAGAGTGTGAGTGAGGATACATACTTGTAAACATTTGACTGTTTGCAGCAGTATTGTTATGGAGGAGGCCGCTTTGTGTCCTCCGAACCACCAGAGGGAACCGTCACCTGAATACTGAACTCAATCTGGACTACAGATACCATGTTCCCTCGTACCTAGGGCTAATTACTTACTGTTTGTCGCACCTGTAGCCAATCAGCCAAACTATATAAGCCCCGGACATTCACTTCATCATTGCATTTTGCCCTGTCATACAATTCAGAGCATTTTTCCTATTGTCTACCTTGTTTGTTTTGTTCGTGTATCGTTTTGTGATTGTTTGCTGTCTGCCTTTTTGACCTTTGCTTGGATTTGGATTTACGATTGTTTACTGCTTGCCCAGACCATTGCCTGTTTTCCCGTTTTGATTTTTGCCTTGCCCTTTTAGCTCTGTTTGTCGTTTAGGTTTAGGGGCAGGTTTAGGGTTAGGGAATAGAATGAATGTTACACAGAAACTGTTACACAGTCTGGCTGTGAGGTCCAAATGCTCCGGTACCTTTTTCCAGATGGCAGAAGGGTGAAGAGTATGGGGGGGGGGCTTTGCGAATGCAGCATGTGTTGTAAATGTCCACAACAGAGGGAAGAGAGACTCTGATGATCTTCTCAGCTGTCCTCACTATCTGCTGCAGAGTTTTGCAGTCTGAGATGTTGCAATTACAGAAGCAGACAGCGATGCAGCTGCTTAGGATACTCTCGATGGCCCCTCTGTAGAATGTGATCAGAACAGGGGGTGGAAGGTGTGCTTTTCTCAGCCTTCATAAGAAGTAGAAGCTCTGCTGGCCTTTCTTTATGATGGTCCTGTTGAGGGACTATGTGTTCTACAAGTTCTATAAGTTCTACGCCATGTGAACACCAAGCAATTTAGTGCTGTTGACGATCTGCACAGAGGACCAGATGATGTTTAGTGGAGAATGGTCGCTCTGTGTTCTTCTGTGCTCTAGCCCCCTGGCCTGTGTACAGGAGAGGAAGCGGTTATTAAGGGTCGTAGTTCAGGGCTGTGGACTGGTGCACAAAGTTCCTCCCTAGAGTCTCTGCTAAAGCTTCATCTTTCCAGCAGGATATCCTGGAATGTAACACTGTTCCAGACAGATAGGAGGACACATAATCATTAAGAAAAACATCATCAAGCTGGAAAGCATTAATGCATTACATAATTTGCTTTTATGAATTATTAAAATTCTGGCCTATAATTATTGTAATAATAGATGTCATATATCATTTGCATGTATCAATTTAGCAATTATGTATTCTTCAATCCAAAGAAATTTACAAGCCTAGCCCATCAAGCTACATTTACAAGTAGGAATAATTTTAACTCTAGGGACAGGATGAATAAGAGGAAGGTTTGTATAACATTAAACATGGTTAATGAGATTTAGTTTATACAAGTCAGGAACATTATTTAACACATATGATTCGAATTCGGTAATCCCAAATCGGTGTCGTGACATTCTTTTGCCGAGAGAGAGAGAGAGAGAGAGAGAGAGAGAGAGAGAGAGAGAGAGAGAGAGAGAGATCCTGTGCGTCGGTCTGTGAGCTCGAGTTAAGTCTCCAGCAGACCGCTCCCAGTGTTGAACGAGTAGCGGATTACAAACGGGATATAACAACCAACTGCGAGAGAAACTGCCGCAAATTCTCACCAGCAAACAAACGAGGTACGCTTGAGTTTATGTTGTTAATGTTGATTATGAAGTGGTACATTTATGAATTATGACGTTTGTAAGCTGCGCAGTAACTCTTTGCAGCACCTTTAGATTCAACAAACTTCTTATCATAAAGACTGTTTCTGCTGTTTGTTGTTGCCGTGATGCGCCTCTGTGGGGATGTTGAGTTTACATGAAAGATTTAGCATATTTAGCATGTTAAGGCGGCTGTATGTAGCTGTTGAAAAGAGCTTCATAATTAAACGTTCTGTGCGTTATATGACGCCATGCCTTTCTCATTATGATGGGAGCAGCCTATTTGAATGAAGTATAGACTAGGTAGTATAATTATCATATAACCTCATTTTAAATATTACCACTTTGCACTGTTTACATGCTGTAAACAGCGTTTGTTAAGTAGTTACAAAAGTTACCAAACAAGAACAGAATTTGTCAGATTGCCTAACAGTTTCCGTTTCCAAGAAAGGGAATATTCACGCTTCCCATCAACGTTCTGTATTAGCGCAATAAAAGTTTGGAAGCGCAGATGGAAAGATCACACAGTGATACATTCTTGTTGAGTTAGTGACAGAGTTACAAAACACTCCGCGTGAGCACAGACTCCAGCTGCCTCCTGAGAGCAGAGACAGCAACACACAGGAATCTTTTATAGAAGTGTGCGTGTGGACACAAATATGTATAATGACATGTGTATAACAATGTTGACATGGTTTAAGTGGACACTTCCTGTGTCCTCATAAACCAAATGGTTTAAAAACATACTAAAGGGTGTTTTTATTTTAAATAAAAAATGCAAAGAGTTTTCTGTAAGGGTTAGGTTTAGGGATTGGGTTAGGAGAAGTGGACATAAAGTTTGGTTAGCTCAATATAAAAATCGTTACAGTATGGAGACTGTAATTGCAAGTGTGTGTGTGTTTGCGCGCGGGAGCGTGTGTGGGTGGGGGCTGGGGGGAGGGGTTGAGTTCAGTTCTTTCTCCTCATTGCTCGCTCACCCCCTCTGTATTTCTCTCTGTATTTCTTAGTTCTGCTCCAGGAACAATAACAAGCACACAGGAGGGATATCACAAATCATTCCGTTTAAAAATCAACAGAGGAATTTTTTGCTGAGGAGCTGAAATCTGTGAGCACCACCCAGTCAGGTCATTCAGTCTAAAAATGCCTTTCCTATAGAAAGTTTGTCATGACTGTTAGTTGCAGAATCTGGCGTCAGTTTAGGGTTGCTCAAGGAATGGTTAGAATATGTTGTTACATATTTCGGTATTCTACACATAAAATCAAGACTTTGTAATGAGTCTGTGCATCTGTTTAAATACTAGTTTTGCAGCTGGAGGACAGATTTACAGTTTAGATGTTGTAATGTTATAGTGAAAGTGGTTATTGCAGATCTGTTGTGTTTTATTATAAATATTTTAAGTATTAAGTTGTGTCAGATGTTTCTGCTAAAATTTCTGATGGGAAATAAAAATGAGGAAGTAAAGTAAAGAGCTTAAAAAGTCTTTACTTTAAACTTTAAAAAGTGGATTATTCTGTTTGGTGATGCCAGTTTAGAAGAAACGACACATTTAACATAGAAATTCACATTTAAGTCTCCATTTGTTTTCAATTTATCCCATTGCCAAGAAAAACTATGTAGACATCAAACAGATCACATTAACAATTGTTTTATCTTTTTTAGTTGACAACAGGATGATGAACCAGGATGACATGGATTATGAGAACGGCACCTATGAATATATGGACTATGGCTATGGGGAGGACCTCAAAACACAAGGTTACACTCAAAGGGAAGCTCTTCACATTATATCTGTGATCATCTACAGCCTGGCATTTACTCTGGGGGTGATTGGGAATGGAGCAGTGATCTGGGTGACTGCCTTTAAAAGCAAAAGAACTGTGAACAGCATTTGGCTGCAGAATCTGGCCATGGCTGACTTTGTGTTTGTGCTTTTTCTGCC
Source organism: Botia kubotai (assembly GCA_036877585.1). Lineage (NCBI taxonomy): Eukaryota > Metazoa > Chordata > Actinopteri > Cypriniformes > Botiidae > Botia > Botia kubotai. Next base: position 11,835 of record JAZGTI010014873.1, read on the forward strand.
ATTCTCCATCGACTATGTGCTGCGAGATTTTCATTGGCTTTTTGGGAAAACTATGTGCAAGATGAACTCCTTCATCTGCACAGTGAACATGTATGCCAGCGTGCTGTTTCTAACCGTCCTTAGTTTGGATCGCTACATCTCACTGGTCCACGTGAGCTGGTCTGAGAAGTTCCGCACCATTCGACGGGCCTGGTGGGTATGCGCGCTCATTTGGACCACGTCATGCTGTTTGAGCTCTCCAACCCTGATTTTCCGGGACATAATCCAGCATAATGGGAAAACTGTCTGCTTCAATAACTTTCACGATAAAAGTGGACACATTGTGGCAGTGAGACACATTACCATGGTATCCCTGCGCACGACTGTAGGTTTCCTCCTTCCATTCGCCACAATCACCACAAGTGGAATACTGCTGGCTATGAAGATGCGCCAGTCCAGTTCTGTGCGTATGTCCAGCTTCACCAGAACTGTCACTGCTGTGATTCTTGCATTTTTTCTGTGTTGGGCTCCCTTTCACACCTTCAGCCTGATGGAGCTGAGCATGCACCATACGACCTACCTGCACTCCGTGCTTATGGTGGGCTTTCCCCTGGCCACCAGCCTGGCCTTCTTTAACAGCTGTGTGAACCCCATCCTCTATGTGCTGCTCACCAAGAAGGTTCGAAAACTTGTGAGGACGTCATGTTTGAACTTCACCAAGAACTCACTGAGAGAACTGAGTCAGTCTGTGTCTGCCACTGAGCTGGACTCAGCGCTGCCTAGCTTCTCTCCTGAAGAACCCACTGCAAACTCAGATGTCTAATAGACTCAACTGTCATTCCTGGACTCAAGCAAAATTGATTTTATTGGCTGAGAGTGGTAGAGCTCCAGCTGGGCTGAAATAAGATTTCTGAATGGGAAACACAGGTGTTTGAAATGTTCTATTCCTTATACAGTACATTACAGTAAATGTGTGTTTTATATGTATTACAATGAAAATGTTAATTAGGGTTAATAGATTCTCTCATAACCTTTTATATAGAAATAATGTATTTTAGAGTATTTCTGAAAATCTCTGAGATAAATAATATGATATTTTAGCTATGCTTGAAAGAACTTTATTTTAAACAAAAGTATATTTTACATTTCTTTTTTGGATATAAGTTGAATAAAAAAATGGTAGCAAGAAATGGCTCACATCAATTGTTTACAATGACAACCACACACAATTGTTTTATTACAACCACACACACACACACAGAATATTTACACTGCTGTGGTTTATTTACGCAAAATATTATATGGGCTTAAAAAATTATACTTAACAAAATACAATTCTAAACAAAAAGTTTCCTTTTCTCATCTTGAGAAAATAACACTTAAAATAACATGTTATTTTAACATTTGAAACAAATGAACACAGATATTTAAATCACACGCATTATTAAATTGGTGTAATTATTTACATTATTAAGTCAGCACAACTCAACAAAATAAAGTTTGATACTTTAAAGTTTAAATTAAATCAGTTAATTTGAATTTTTAACTTGCAGAAATGCATTAAATTAAGCAGTGCTAACAGACCCCCTGAATAATTTTGTAGTGTTCTCAGACCCTCAAGCTTATGCCACACTAGAGGAACATAAAGCACAAGGTTACAATGCACTAAATGTCAAAACATACTTTCGTGAAATTGCTTTTAACTGTAAATTAACCAAAACTTTAATTCATTGGATGTGCAGCTTATTCCTGTCAGGCTAAACTTCATTCAGAAGCCATTTTGTTACACAATTGATACTATAGCCAAAATCATAGAAGATGAAAAAAAAAACAATAACCAGAACACAAGACCAACGAATGAGGCTATAGAAAATAGAATAGAAATAATAACAATCACAGAAAAACTACAAACAAAACCAAGAAAAACATGTTGCATACAAACATTACAGCCTTACAGACCTACTAGACCCTGCAGCACATGC
>JAZGTI010014874.1:3212-13795 GCA_036877585.1 Botia kubotai
TTGTTTACAGTTAGCTAACAGTTAGCACTGAAAGCTGATTAACATTAAATGTTGCTTACCTTCGTAACCGTGTATATACGAGGCTGCGTATAATTGAAAGCCTTTCTTGCTTGCTGGATGGAGCTTGGGTTGTTTTGCAAATACGATGCACGTCAGTAACGTTAATCCGTGGGAGATCCTGGAGACAGCGGGTGTAGAACGTAGCCATTGCTAAATCGGAACTGACTGAGCCCTATTGAAAAGAATGCGGAAGTAGGTGTGCAAGTAGCGTATTAGATCTAGTGTTTGATTAAAGCAATGAGTAGGTCTAGTGATGCGTTGCGTGACTTCAAAGGAGTTTAGCAGGTTCCTGAATGCAGTTCCCGCTGCATCATCTACATGAATATTAAAATCTCCAACAATTAGAGCTTTGTCAACAGACATCAACAGGTCAGTGAGAAAATCTGCAAATTCCTTCAGAAATTCAGTGTAGTGCCCTGAAGGTCTATACACAGCAGCCAGCGTGAACGAGATTAGATTGTGTACTTATCTCTGTGTCACACTTTCTGTCTCCCTGGCATTATAATGTCACAAAACAAGGTTGCAGAGCGGCTGAGCAAAACCGATCATTTATTTTAAAACAACAACCCAAACACAAAACAATAAGCGCGAGGGCTTTTCAGCATTCAAAAAAAAGACAGAATTCCCCCAGTTTTCATCCCGTCCTCAGCTCGCTTCCCCGACCGCCCCGTTCTCCTGCAGCCCCATTTTAACCTGTCTCTTGACTCACTGTAAAAAGAAAACAGCTGTTAGGAGTAATTATGAGGGAGGCATTTCTCTTAACCATTTCATCTCCAAACCTTACGGGAAGCCATCTGGCTTGTATCCACTCCCCTCCCATTTCTAGAGAGGAAGTTGGCCACAGCCATCCACGCCCCCAGCCTGTGGACCACCTGAAATTTGAAGGGTTGTAACACTAAATACCAATGGGTGATCTGGTCATTGGTATCTTTCATGCGGCAGAGCCATTGGAGCGGGGCATGGTCTGAACAGAGGGTGAAAGCCCGGCCCAGTAGGTAGTATCTAAGAGTAGTATCTAAAAGAGCACACGTCACACCACTGTTCATCCAGCTGCACTGGCTGCCAATGGCTGCTCGCATCAGATTCAATGCACTGATGTTTGCTTTCAAGGTGACTACTGGATCCCCCCTCCCTACCTGCTGTCACTTCTTCGCACTTATGTGCCCATCAGAAATTTGCGTTCAGCTAACAAACGTCGCCTTGTGGTTCCATCCCAACGAGGTAGGAAATCACTTTCCCGGACTCTTTCTTTCACTCTGCCCGGTTGGTGGAATGAGTCATTAGCCATTTTCAAAAAACAACTAAAAACTCATCTTTTTCACTTCCTAATTTACTAACACACCGCCACTTCTAATTCTTGAAAAAAAAAACTTCTTATACTGTGTTGAAAAACTGTTGCCTCTTATTGTTGAGTTGAAGTTGCTTCCTTGTCCTCGTTTGTAAGTCACTTTGGATAAATGCGTCAGCTAAATGACTAAATGTAAATGTAAGAGTGAGGACCGCCCACTTGATGGCCAAACACTCCTTCTCAGTGGTGCTGTACTTAGTCTCTCTCATTGAGAGCTTCCGACTAATGTACAGCACTGGGCACTCTTCACGCCCCACCATCTGAGACAGGACTGCTCCCAGCCCCACGTCCGATGCATCTGTCTGCAGGATAAAAGGGAGAGAAAAGTCAGGACAGTGTAACAATGGCCCTTCACACAGTGCAGCCTTAACTAGGGTAAAAGCACGCAGGCACTGCTCCATCCACTGTACTGGGTCTGAAAAGGGTCCCCCTTTTTAGTGAGATCAGTCAAGGGGCTGGTGACATCTGAATAATTTGGGGCAAAACATCTTAAATAGCCAGCCAGCCCCAGGAACTGCCTCACCTCCTTTTTGGTCTTAGGACGCGGGCATGTCGCAATAGCTGTGGTCTTGTCAATTTGGGGCCGCACCTGTCCTTGTCCCAAGTGGAAGCCCAGATCCAGGGTGGAGATACCTCCACCCGTCCAATCGCACACTTCTTCGGTTTGGCTGTAAGCCCTGCCGTGGCGCAGCGACCTCAGGACCGCCCGCAGATGTTGCATATGCCGCCACCAGTCATTATCCAGTGATAATGATATTATCCAAGTACACGGCGGCATATGCTTGATGAGGTCGTAAGACCCGGTCCATGAGGCGCTGAAACATGGCTGGTGCCCCAAACAACCCGAAAGGAAGTGTGACGAATTGGTGTAAGGCAAACGGTGTGGTGAAGGCTGTTTTTTCTCGAAACATTGGCGTTAGGCATATTTGCCAATATCCCTTCGTCAAATCCAGTGTTGAATAAAATCGAGCCATGCCTAACCGATCAAGCAACTCGTCAACCCGAGGCATTGGATAGGCATCAAATTTTGACACCGCGTTTACCTTACGATAGTTGACACAGAACCTAATCGAGTCATCAGTGTTAGGAAGACTATCAGGTTGGACCAGTCACTGTACAACTCTTCTATCATGCCCATTTGCAGCATAGCCTCTAATTCATCCTGGACTACTTTTTTCTTATGTTCCGGTAAACGATAGGGCCTGGAACCCACCACTACCCCTGGAGGCGTTTCTATGTGGTGTTCTATGAGGTTGGTCCATCCGGGCAGTGGGGAAAACACATCTGCAAATTCATGTTGTAATTTCTGAACCTCTGTCAGTTGGGACGACTCTCCTTTACTGTTGTCGCCAACTGTACAGAGCCCTCCTCCCTCCAAGGTTTTAGAAGGTTGAGGTGGTAAATTGAGTGACATGAATGTTGTGCCTTGATCGGTGAGGATCTCTTTTGGAGATAATACGAAAGAGTGCGTCCGCCACAACGAGGTCCATGCCAATTCTTTCGAAGGGGACCTTGATTAGCGGAAGTGGGTGCAATAGCGCTTTTGGAACGGCTGGGGGGTTCACTAACTGACATTCGCATCATGCCGCACACCACCTGCGGACATCCCCTTGTTTACACTTACACTTCGTATCTGATGCGCATGTTTACTGTAATCTCCTGGCCAAAAAGATTCCAGTCATTCACTAGTATGAGCGCCATGATTGACACCCGAATTTTGAACAGACTTTTGTTAATTCTTCGATGTTTTCATTTCGGCAAAAATTCGAATATACAGATCGGATATGAAAAAATCGGATCTCATGTGTATACACACCTGCAACAAATTCCGATCTGTCAGATGTAAATGCCAGTGTAAATGCAGTCAAAGTTGTAATAGTGTGATACTTCAGCCAACCTGTAAGACAAACGTACCAAGTGATGGACTTTAGTGCCATCTAGTGAACAACATTACACTACATACACTATATTACATGCCATTAGATCAGAGGATCTGAACTCTGACCCTCAGGGTCCACTCTCTTGCAGAGGTTAACTCTGCAAGAGAGTGATTACACTCACCTGCCTGTAATGTTTTAGTAGTCATAAAGCTCTTAATTAGCTCATGTGTGTTTTATCAAGGCTGGAGCTAAATTATACAGGACCTCTAGGGCCAGAGGTATCCATTTTAAAATGTGCATTCAAGTAGTACTATTTATTATTACTAAAGTATGTCCATTTTCAAATTGAAAACCACCTAAACCTTTTTTCTTAAAAATATTTTAAATGAAAACGTTTGTCAGCACTGCTGATTCTGTGCAGAATCTGCAGATCTGTGAGAAAACCTGAGATATTTCATTCAAACGGGCAGCAACCACAAAGCTGACTCTGGTCTGCAACGTGTTGTTGTGAAATGCAGTGCACATTTCTGAGTCGCGTGCAGCATGTCTTGAAATTTTTCAGCTCTTTGTTGTGGCTTGTGCACAGCAGCAGCGGAAACCGTCTTAAGGACAAGTGCTGCACTTTGATATGTCAGCAGCAATGTTTCCTATATTCTGTTTCTGTATCATATCTTCTGTGTGGTTTTGTATTACCAAAAAACACTCAGCATACGAGTTACGGCAGTCAAATCTGATCTTCAAAATTTATTAAGAACTTTAAAAACAAACTTTATGTAAATATTTATTCAGCATAATATTAAATAAATTTATGGTTAGATCATGTACAAATTATTCTGGTTATAAAAAGGCAATTTTGACTAAATCAAGTTCCCAGTGTATAAATGTAGTACCACATAATACAGACACACAGACAATATACAGTTTACCAGTACATAGTCCCATTCACTTGTGCATTCACTCCATCACACCTTATAATGGCATCACTGCCAAGATTTCATTGCCATTTAATTAAATTATTTCATTTAATTAAACATGAGTCAAAACAAGTAATGTATAGGTGACACTCTCTTGGTTTTATGCACAGAAACATTAATGTTCAGTAATTCCACAAGAATACTTTGTATCGAAGGCACTCTTTGACCACATTTGGCAGACAAACAAAAAAGGTTAGTTACATAATTCAGAAAGGGAAGGCACTTTGAAAGTTTGACTATACAAACAGTTGTATAAATGGAGTCACTCATTTCCACAGCATGTTTTTATGTCACACTGCCGCACAATGAAATGTTTAACCATAACATCAAAACCTAAAAAGCAAATCTCACATCAACACATGAAGAATTTGTTCAGCTGAATAAAACAATGCATATTACAACCATTAATACCTGCAATTCACTGACTGCCTCCAACTATAATTTTAAATTGAGATGAGCGAAAAGTTTCTAACAAAAATACTGTATCTCATACCTGGAGATGACCCCATAAGTGAGGTGAGATTCGCATACATTAGATGATCAGGGTTGGAGAAATTAATGCTATTAGGCAACATACGACACAATTTAGCCAAAACAAAACATACTTTTTCAAGCACAATTAAACATCTAAATCCAAACAAAAACCTTTGTATGAAGCATTTGTTGTCTGCAGCATCACTGCTGGTGTGTGCTACTTTAGCAGGAGACACTAGACCATGCCAAGGTTTGTTCAATGGGTGCTGTGGATTAGGGCGATGACACACGCACATGCCTGCTGCTCAGTCTGTGTGCTGTGGAAAAAAAAAACGCTGCTTTTGTATTAGGCCTGTGCAATGAGGTCTTTAAAACAAAAAAAGACTCTCATAGTGTAAAAAAACTAAGGTAGATGAAACTGACATGGCGGCAGAAAAGGCAAACATCAGTAACGCACATAGGGTGACTCGACTGACAACTTGTTTTATAGAAAATCTAACAGGGAAATATGGGCTTCTAATAACAGTACATGATAACAAGTGTTTGGCGCCCTAAAGGAATGATAAGATTTCTCATAAAACACTATTCTCAGCATAAGTCGGTCACTGACATCACCATTACTCACAAATCTCATGAAAATGATCAACAAATATCCCAAATCACCCCAGTCATGAGTTAATAAAATATGAAATATCTGCAAAAAAGCCTATTTTTAGACCAAATCTTTGCATTTTCACTTTCATGGCAAACATTTTCTGCTGAGGTCTAATTTTGGTGATGCAAAAACAACAAAAAAAGATCATTAACATTAACAAGTATTTATACATTATATAAACATTTGCTATACTGTTTTAAAAATTAAAAAGATTGTGTCTGGACAAAATCATTATCGTTTCTGTATTACAGAATAAAATTTGCCAAGAAATGAAAGATTCAAAAAATCTTACTGATCCCTAAAATTGGCCACATTTTCTTTATGAAAAATATACATTGTTTTTTAGTAAAAAACAACAACAACCCAGATATACATTAACACAACATAATTAAGAATACTACATAAATTCTAACTTAAAATGCATTTTAAAGGCTTAACAGAGATTTGGCTGCTAAATGTCCTGCCAAGGACATACACTGAAAGTCTGATATGTGGCTATTATCTGAGGGCTGATCTGAACTTGTCTTCATTATACTGCACATTTATCAGAATGTATAAAACACTGGATGCCAGTGCAGCAAATCAACACTCTGGTCTACATGCCCCGGAAGGACATCAAAAACATTGCTTGGTTTGCTAACATATCTTTCATTGAGTGGTGTTGGTAATACATAAATCATCAAAAAACAGTTCAGCCACTTCGACAGTAAAATTAAGATTAAGGTTTGAAAAGAACAGAAAGACAAGGCAGTATCATGCCAGACAAAGACCTTAAAGATCAAGAAAGCGCTAATGAGAGATTGATACAAACACCACGATAACCATGTGCACAATTCTGTTTTGACTGTGGTCAAGTTCACATCTATTGGCCCAGTGCACAACCGACTATAGGAGCATGCACTTCTTGGCATTTTTTTTTGTAACAGGGTAGAGAACCGCACGAACAGCCTCTAAAAACACCTCCCGAACACCCTCTTGAAGGAGCGCCGAGCATTCCAGATACTTGACCGCACTGATCTGCTTGGCCAGAGCACCGCCCTGCTGCTGAGTTGTAGGAGTGAGGCCTTGCTCCTTCAGCTTCTTTACTGTTTCCGTGTCTGAGCGTAAATCTCTCTTGGTACCCACAAGAAGGACAGGCACGCTGGGGCAGTGGTGAGACACCTCTGGGTGCCACTTGTGGCGAATGTTAGCAAATGAGGAGGGGCTTCCAATGGAGAAGCAAATGATGAAGACATTGGTTTGCGGGTAGGAGAGTGTGCGCAGACGGTCATACTCCTCTTGCCCTGCTGTGTCCCAAAGGTTCAGGCTGACGGTGCGGCCGTCAACGCTCATTTGCGCACTATAGTTATCAAATACAGTTGGGATGTACTCCTCTGGAAAGGCATTTGTCGTGTAGGAAATGAGGAGACATGTCTTGCCTACTGCCCCATCACCCACCACTACACACTTTATCGTCTGCATCTTCGTTCACACAGGCAGCAGCACCTACAATCAAGTCAAGCATGCTATAAGAAAGAACTAGCCACACAAGAAACTAACCAAAACAGAAAATGTAATCATAATTAAATGAAGTCCTGCTTAGATTCTGTAGACAACCGATCGATAATTATATAAGATACATTTTTAAGTTTAGGTTATCTAGTAGAATCCTGACAGAAATGCCGCTTGGCACATCTTATTAGTTTTGACATTGTAACTTTAAGAAAGTCTGGGGTTGAACTAGATCCTTTTTCATATGAATCCGCATCAGGAACCCGATCAGAAACTAACTGTAGTAGAGTAATAATCAGTCTCTTAAGTAGTCAAATCAATTCTCTCTCTGTACTGTTATTGCGGAAGCTGGTAATGTTAGCCGCGAGATAAAGCGAACAGTGAGTTTCATTAAGGTCGACATAAAGTTAAAGTGAAGTTAATCGATACATATTATCAGCTATCTGTTTAAGATACGGACGTAAGTACCCTATTTTTGAGATCAAGTGACATTGATCTGCTGCTGTTAGCAGTGCCCCAGCTCGCCTACACTCACGCGACGCGACGCACACCAGAACACTCGCGTCATATATTTACAATTTAGTCTTGTAATTTTTGTTGTGTAGTTGTTTTATTGCAACTAATGTTTTGGTAAAGAACGCAAATTGCTCAAATAAAAATAGTGTAACGGTAACATTATAGTCGACGCCGAGAGTTACTGCGCACGCCCAATGACGAGTATTTCCTGTAAAGTTCTACACGTATATTGTGTGTTTAACGCAGCAGCTGAGCAGCAAAACAACACAAGCTTCCTTTTCTAAGTCCAACCAGACAACGTCTATGAACAATGTTTACAAAAACGCTCACCGCCTCTCCGCGCGAGCCTTCGCCGAGCAACGATCGCGTAAAAATAGACTACTACTTCTACTTCTTCTGGATTTTAATGGAGGTTGGCAAACCAACTTAAAGGTGCATTCCCGCCACCTACTGGAAAGGAGTGTGCCGCGCATGACGGTTATTGAGGAGGAAAAAACAAAAAGATACAAACTAGATTCTATTAATCAATCATGTTTCTTTTATATAAATAAATAATTCACGATATATTACTGATTTATTTGACCCATATTCTAACAGAACCTGGAGTGAAAAATTATTTATGAACAAAGTGTTTAATGATTGCATTAATCAAAATCTTTGTGAGAGGACACCCACAAGAAATTAATTATTAGCCCATATTGTCTTATTCTAAATAAACACTGCATCACTTCATAAACACTGCATCACTTCATAAACCATATCTTGTCTTATTCTAGATACACCAATTAAACTGGTAAGAGCTGAAAGGGAATCAGAACATATCACATATCAGATTTTGTTGGTTGTACTTGAAAATGCTAGAAAAATTGCTATTATTTCTGCAGTAAATACAGAAATATAGTAATCTCGACTTGTATTGCTGTTATTGGTGAGTATCTAAATGCTGCACAGCATATTCTCAGTGCTTTTGACTAAATTGCCTCAATTTTTAATTGTTCGCAGGGCTCGCAAAATCGCTATGCTATGCCCTCAACATCGAGTGGCATTTTCTTATCTGTGACTTCAGTTGATATTTCAGATTCAGAATCTGACACAGACTGAATTATGTTCTATATTGTTTTTACAAGTTAATAGAAATTTTAGTTCAATTTTATACGATTGTTGTTACTTGTGTTTTAAAAATGTTTTTAATTGATGTTTTGTCTCCTGTACAATATTCTACATTAAAAATAATGTCTTTTTTTATTTGGGCTTAAATTCATTTCAGGCTATCAAAATCTTAAGAGTGACTGCCCGAAGGGCTACCAGGGATTTTGAAATTTTGCAGGCTCTGGTTAGTGTATTGGGTGCAGAACTATACACCATACTGCCATGATATATAGCTGCTCTTATCAGTGCACAATATATACATTTAAGAGAATGACAGCAAGCTCCCCATTGAACTCCTGGCAGGCAGGATTCAAATTTTTCTAATTTTTGTGATATATGTTGATATATATGTGATATATTTTAATATCTATCATCGGATTAACTCTTCTTTTATAAAAACAGATCACTTGAGTCTTTGTTACAGAGAAACGAAAGCCACACTCTTTGGCCCAGGTTTCTACTCGATTCACTGCAGACTATGTACACTTTTCCATGTGCTCTACATTGCACCCCTTCTTCCACAGCGCCCCATCATCTGCATATAAAGATCTCCCTATATCCATTTCAATATGTTTGAAAATATCATTAACCATTATATTAAACAGGAGAGGAGTGCTAACAATGGCTTAATGGTCACATTCTCTACTGCATACATCTGAGACAGTGCTGAACATACTCTCACTTTTATGGTTCTTTTGAACAAAAGAAATTCATAATACATTCTTTCCTTAATTCCCATTCCCTCTAAATTAATTAAAAGTCCCTCTTTCCACATCATGCCATATGCTTTCTCTATGTCAAAAAATACTCCTACCAACACCCTCCTACCAACACCCTTGGGTCTGGGTGGCCAAATTATGTTGTGATCATTCGTGAATTTAACATAGTGGTATGATTTAAATCGATTACGTTACAAGTGTAACGTTAACTAACTATGATGACTAGCTAACCACAAGGTTTAACACACACATACAGTACCTTGCAAAGTGCCTTTCACATTTTGTCACCTTACAACCACAAACTTAAATGTTTTTTATTGAGATTTTATGTAATAGACCAACACAAAGTAGCACATTTGTGAAGTGGATGAAAATGATATATGTTTTCAAAATTTTAAGCAAATAAAAATCTTAAAAGTGTAGTGTGCATTTCTATTCAGCTCCCCCCCCCCCCGCGTCAATACTTTGTAGAGCCACCTTTCACTGCAATTACAGCTACAAGTCTTTTGCGGTATGTCAATATCAATGGGGTTTAGGTCTGGACTTTGACTGGGCCATTCATTGGACTTTGATTGGGCCAATACATTTAAGTGTGTGGTTGTAAGGTGACAAAATGTGAAAAAGTTCAAGGGGTATGAATACTTTTGCAAGACACTAGCAACCTTCTGATTACAAGCTGCGATTACCAACTCACTATCCAGTAGGCCACAAATGACCCCACTAAAACTAATGTTCCTATTAAAAACATATATACGTATATATGTACATGGTTTGTATAAAGTAAGGGGCATTGAGTTAATGCAGTAATGTATATCTTAATAAATATATAGTTTTTAGAGTACAACCTCAATTTATGTAACTGGACAGCAGCAGCATTCTACGCTTTTACTTTTTGCTGCTGCTGAATGTACAGAAAACTTATGTTGTTGCTATTGCAGTGTGTGGAGAACGTGCCACCAGAAATTAAACAGCTTCTTCTGTGCCCAACACTAATCAGGGTCTGTCAGAATGAAAAAGAACATTGACTTAATGAAAATTCCCTAAAATAATCATGCTTTAAAGTAGGGCTGCAACTAACGATTATTTTAATAATCGATTAATCTGTCGATTATTTTTTCGATTAATCGATGAATCGGATAAAAAACAAAAAACAAGAAAAGCATTCATTTCCAAGCCTTTATTCAAAAACAGAACTTAAATCTTTAGAAAGTGCACAAACATGTTGCTCCTTGAGCTGTTATAATAATAATAAAATAAAATAAAAATGGACTAACACAAAAAACATACACATGTATGCTTTACATCTGCCAAATATAT
>JAZGTI010014875.1:0-13794 GCA_036877585.1 Botia kubotai
GAAGAGGAAGACAGCCTTGCCAGACGGGAACAGGAAGTGCTTTTGCGTCGACTCCGCCTTTTCACCCATTTACGACAAGATTTAGAGCGGGTAGGTAGCAATGAAGTCAACATTTAAAGCTGCCTTCCGTAACTTCTGCCTCTGTATCGCCATCTCTGTATCGTCATCTCTGTTTAAACCATGAAATTGTAGGTTACACATTTTAATTATAGGTCAAATCAATATATATCAATATAAGTCAAACTTACATTACCCACTAAATCAGACCTAACAGCTCAAATTATAAATCATTAATATAAGCTTACTGTTACAAATCAGGATATGTTAAGGACAGTTTTGCGTATACTTGCGCAGTATACTTGCTCAGTAACTTGTTTATTTTTGACTCAAAAAGTATGGAAAAGTGGAAAGTATCGAAAGTATGGTCTGTGTACTTCACCTCATCTAAATATGTGTGTTCAGGTACGTAATTTGACGTATATGGTCAGTCGTCGGGAAAGGATAAAACGAACCTTGTGTCGAGTACAGGAGCAGATCTTTCACCATCACGTCAGACTGCTTGAGCAAGGGCGCGTGGCTGGTGAGTGTTATACCTTTGCTGCTCTTCTGCCCTACAGAAAAGTCTGTTTTCCCCCTTTATTAATTGTTCTCCCTGTTTTTGTCTTTCTTGGTCACAACAATAGGTATATCTTCTACAAGACGTTTGGAGGAGGCGATGTTCTACTTCCGGACGGCACCTCCAGTACTTGCCTTCCCCCAGCCTTTAAAAGGTCACTGCGGGCAGAACAGTGCGCTGGGCTCCTCTGTTCAGACTCATGAGAAGGGGAACAACCATTACAGAAACTCAAAACATCCCCCAGCTCATATAGAAACAAACAAGCCTCTAAAGATGACCAGGCTGGAGGGCTTGGTCCTGGAGAAGGTTCCTAATTCTGAGGCAGTTGTTGATTCGAGTTCTGGAGGATGTACGATTTCGGAAAATGAGGTGGCAGCATCAGCTCCACGGAAACGTTCAAATGGCAGGCTGAGAGGAAGTGTAACCATTGAGTCTCATAAAAAGAATGATGACGCCACAGAGGAGCGCCCCCTAGAGGACAGGAGGAAGAGGAACAAGCCATGGGAACAGGCTTCGGTGAAAGATAAACTGAGACAATCAAAGCTCTTGGAGGATACGGTGAAAAATGAGACGGAGCAAAACAAAATGGACGACACATTGCTGTGTCACAGCAGAGCCACTGGGGCCACTAGTTCCGTGGCCACTGCGGCAACCACACATAATGGATCACCAAGGAAGTCAAATGGAAGCCAACATCAGGGAAAACTTGTGCCAAATGGAACATCGGGACGCCATCTGAAAAACTGGGGTAGTTTCAGAATTCCGAAAAGAAGCGAGAGAACAGCAGGGGGTAAAGATGGACTGGAAGAAAGTGACATAGCAGAGCAGAATTCATCCTTAATTCAAACTTTTAACACCACTCCAGATTCCTCCTTCCCTTCAATTAGGACACGGCTGAGGACAGGAAGTGAGAACCGAAGCCACAAAGAGACTGAGCTTAGCCAATCAGAGCAGGGCAAGCGGTGTCACTCCCAAAGACTTCGGAGTCATGATCCAATGACTAGACGCTACTGTTCTGATATAATCCAGCGGGGTGTTCTTGCATCGTGAAACTTACGTCTGACGTTTATTCCGTGTACAAAAAACGATATTATTTTTCTCTTAATTTGCTCTTTAAAGAAAGCAGCACATCAACCGGTGGAACAATATTTATTTTTTTATTCTGTCATCTCTCTGCTGTTGCTGTTACTATTAATTTTTGTGTCTGTGTGAAACCTTTTTTTTGTTATGATACTTCAGCATTTGTGTGCGAAGACCAAAACAAATGTCTGATAAAGAAACTTATGCGTTATACTTTGCCCTTTATTATGAGCTCAGCCCTTTAAATCAGGTGAATTTAACTGGCACAATTTATAACAAATTATGAGCACTTATAAAGTTCTCCTAATGTTACCAGCGTAAAAATGAGCTTGTACGGCCCAGTTGTCTTAGAATTACTGCACTTAATTCAGCACTTATGTGACAACAGTTTAGCAAGTGTCCAAAAGTTTGTTGAGTTTGTTTTTATTTATTTCTCCATGTTCTACTAACTTAAGACCATCATGTGTTATGTATGTGACTTGTGCCATAGTTGTGGCACCTTTTACTTCTCAGGTAAAATCTGCTTATATTTGTACTTTAATTTATAGCGTCGCGCATCATCGCTTTTCCTCGTTCTCAGACAAACTGAACGTGTAACAGGTCAATGCCTTATATACTCTCTCTGGCCATGAAGTAATACCTTTTCATTAAATAAAACAACCCCAAACTTTTTCAGTTAACAATATTCTTCAGCAATAGATGGACACTGTAGAGTCAGATTCACACAGTTTGAATTTATGAGGACTGAAACTATTAGCAGCTCCGGTCAGGTAGAATTGAAACAATAATTTACATACAATATCTATGACCTTTAATTCACTTTTGCACTCGATAATAAACAATAACAAGACACTATCATCATAAAGACACTGTTGCATTGAAAGAACTTGGTTGCCTTGGACTTGTACTAAAATAACGTTTATGGATATTTTGTGTATAGCTGTAAATGTTTTTTCTCTTTTTTTTTCAAGGTAAATTGTGAGTTGATCTCGAGAAACGTTTATCTTATGCTTGAGTGTTTTTGTTGAGATATTGCACTAGAAGATTAGTCAGAGAGCTCGCTATAACTCTTCTCGAAAAGATATTTCTATGTTTATATAAATGAACGCTGCTGTATTTTTCTTCAGTCTTTCTCTTGTATTCTTATGCAATATTTTTGTTGCAGATTGTGAATAAATTTTCTTGAGGTCACTTCTAGAGATGTCTGGATCTCTTGAAATAAAAAAAAAACGTTACTGCTGTTGAATTCAAGTGGCATATTCAACATGGAATGTGTTGATGGACAGCAGCGACCACTAGTAGAGTGCAAATAGCATTATAATAAAATAATGGATTAGAAGTTCTTAATATTTCTGAAGTCTTTTGAAGAGGACAGAACCAATTTAACCAAACACAGTTTTCCGCTCGTGGCAATAAACATACATACATTTTTAATCTGTAATATTTCATCAACAAATCGAAACAAAACGAAACATAAAGCTATATTCATGTCGCGCATTATGACACTTGTTTAGTGTTCCATAGATCCTTCATTCTAAAATACAGGGTTCTTTAAGGATTTTGTAGTTCCAGGTCTGTCTAGAAGGTGTCTCACAAGAGCCCAATCAGTGAACGTTCAGCTAACAGTAGGTGCACAGATACCACTGGGCCTTGTCCATGGGCCCGTTCCACACATTTGTTCATGATTTGTTCAGCGTTTTTGCACATGCGAGTCCAGAGAACGTCCGCTATGTGTTATCTACCGATGGAACGTCATGTATCGTCACTATGGTGGAACCGCTTGTTGTGCTGAAACGCTCCCCGTTGTTTTGCCCCATGTTATTGAGAGCCACCCGTGGGATGCGGAATCCGTTCTCTGAAGGCGTGTTAGAGTTTGGATGCATGAAGCTTCCGGAGACCGAATTCGCTCCTATGTTGCTCATGGCCAGATTTGTGTTTGTGGTAGTGGAGGATGTCTTCTTTCTGGGTCTGGCAGAGTTCCCTCCCAGCATCCTGTTCGCATGGGTCCTCCTGTCGTGGGGTCGATGGGAAATGATTGTAAAAAACAGAACATACGTTAGAAACAAATGTGTTCCTGTCCTGTAGCTCAACTAATACAGTAAATACAGTTCATAATACAACTAATACAGTTCTTAGGGCAGCAGGGCCAAAAAAGCTGTCAGCCCATTGGTAGCAACAGTCTGGAAGCAAATCAACCCTTCAACTGTCACTACAAGAAATCGTTTCAGTAATGATACATTTTTTTATTGTGATCTTTAAAGAAAATGGCCTCAATTAATCAGTGAAATTACATTGTATATTATACGTCAGTTGGTTCTGGGTCTTGACTCTGATTGGATGAGAGATGTTCTAACAGTGCTGATTAGATCAGAACAAACAGCTCTGAGGTGCTTTAACTATTAAAATGATATAGTGATTTAGATATCGATTTCCCCAGAGGACAGACGCAGGTAATTATACACACGCAGTGATGTTATCTCTCTCTCTCTCTCTCTCTCTCTCTCTCTCTCTGTGACGCTCCAGTAACTTAGAAACTAAATCAGACTTTATTCTCTCTTAAAAATGATCAAATTACAACTAGGAATTATTTTGTTTTCATCTATTTGCAGCGTGACTTGTTGAATTGGTTTTACTCTATTTTTAGGCCTCAGCGTAAAAATGCGTCTATTGTAAGGAGACGAGGTGTTCACCTAATGGTATGTGACTGAATCATAATGCTTCACATCAAAATGTGGCCGTACCTGTTGTACGTCTTCAGAACGATAAGCAAAAATGCGAGAATGAGGATTATTCCAATGACGATTACAGCTATCATGGCTCCTGAGCCTGTGAACACAGGAAACAGACAATTCCTTCAATCTTCCTTCACTACTGAAAACTTTAAGGGTTGGTAAGATAATATACTCGCATTCTGTAAATGCATCAATTAAATAAAACTTTTAAAAAAACTTTTCAGCACAGAGAAATTTAATAGAGTTAATTTGATTTAAGACAAAACAAGAAAATATTTTATATTGAATTCTAAATTGAATGTGAATGATTAAAAATATGTTGTAGGACCGGTTACAGGAAGTGATGCTAAGGACACTGTGGTTCATTTTAGATGTCCTAATCCCCAGGTATGCTACAGGTATTGTAATCTTTACATACACACACACACACACACCAAACACAGACTTACTCTGGATGAGGATTTGTTCCTTAGATTTGGTGACTGCTGTGGTATTTGGGGACGCAGACACTGTGGTGTCACTTTGCATCTTTAAAACTGTTCTGAAAATAAACAAAAGATCTGAGTCATCTGACCAACAAATACTGAATCCCATTCAGATAATGTCATTCATAATTACTCTTGTTTAGCAAATGAGCAAATAGTCAAAATTAACAGTTTACTCCACAACATGTAATATTGTTTTTCCCTGTTTTGTGTCGTGTGCATCATTATAATGCTTGACAGATTTGGAAGCAAAGACAAAAGCATGTTGAAAAAACGGTTTGCCAGAAACAGCCATAACTGCTAATTTGGGAGACATTTTTCTTTTAACTATACTGCATTAATAATTGGTTATATTTACTGCGAAACTAATTTAGTTCAGAGAACACGTGCATTGTCCTCACATAACCATAATGCCTCTGTAATGTTCTGCTCATTCGGCTTAGGGTTATTCTTTAACATATTAAACAGTTAATCAAGGATTTATTGAGTGGCATGTCAGGCCACTGTCTTAGGTACCATAAATACTTGGCAGAAGTAAATCTGTTGAAAGCCACACTCTGAAAATGCGGGGTTGTTTATTACCCAGTCGTTGTTTGAAAACAAGAGGTGTATTCCATTCTTATATACATATGCCAGCAATAAAACGCTTCACGCCCACGAACTTCCCTTTATAATTGCTTATCTCTCGTATCTTTAGCCTCATCTGAACACCGGCAGCACTGATATTAAAGCACAAAGCAGTCAGCTGGCCCCTTTCAATCTAACACGTTTCTGCAGACGAATTAGAGGCAATTTCAACTCCCAAACTTCCTGTGTGTTAAACATCGCTAATATAAGCCACTAGAATAGCAGCGGTCCGAGCGAACCCTGTTGATTTTAAAGTGGATTTTAAATGTAACTGAATATTATCCTCTACATAACAATCCGCTTCAAAAGAGTCTTTTTCATTGCTTGTAAAAGAAACCCTGGAACTCAAAGAGACAGCTCTTTAAATTTACATCACAACCCAGCACACACATATATCCATTATTGTCCCCCAAATCACACAACTGAGTGCAGACATTTTGTATATTGTATTTGTCGTATAAACCCTCACTTACTGTCATTATCTTAACGTCTCTCTCGCTTCCACATGCTCACACACATTTTAAGCACAGACTATTATTCTCCAGCTGATTATATTCAAATAGACCGGCAACTACAAAACATGCAAAACCTCCGGTTTCATAACGTCTATTATGCATGCTGAGAGCGTGGGCTTCACAGCACCAGGCAGAAAAACAAGGTCTTTAGTCTCAAACCGATGAAAAAATATGACCATTCGTAATGCTTTGTTTATGCTTCACTGACATTCAACGTGAACTCACTGACCTCCAGCAGTATGGATAGATCATCATGCAAAATCAATAGTTTTTGAGCACCGGGCAATGGGCCATGTACTGTATATTACAATCAGGTTATTATTTAATTTATTTTTAAATTATTTTTAGGTTGTAGGGCTGTTTCACTAATGTTTTCATTAAGTAATAAAACATTCAAAATTTTATTTTAAATGTTCATGGAATGTTTAAAATGTCCAGTTTTATAGGTGTTGTATTAACATTACTGATTGGTTATAAGAATGTTTTTCAAACATTTAACGTTAAACGGAACATTTTGAGAGCACTTTCAGCTTTTAGCAGATTACTGATATGACTGGAGTCTTTATCTCATGTGAGTACACATCATTTTAAACATCTTTAAACATATACAATCATTTTATTTCTTTAGGTAAAACAAATACCGATTGCATCTCAATTCCTAGTTTTATTTTAAAAAGTTTGAGTTCATTTTGATCAGGTATTTTTGTACCTACCAAACGATAAACAATGTGAGGTAAAAACAGATACTTAAGTGGACGTTCCTAGAAAATATTATTTATTCCTTTATCTTCAGGCAGTCGAGTTAAAGCGAATAATGTAGATCTGACACGACAGCAAGAGAAGATGTTACATTCGAACAAAACTGAGGCCACAAAAACAAGTACAGCTTAGACCATAATGCATCCTTGTTATTTTCATCACAAATTCATAAAACAACCTCTTGTTCCAGACAGGCCGTAATATTCGAGGTTGGGTCTTATGAGAGTTTTTGCTAGAACCAATCAACGTTAATGGAGAGAAAAAAACAAGCCTGCTACCACCAAAGAACAGCAAATAGTCGTAAAATCTGTTGCCAGAGCTACAAGGTGAATCATAAGACATCAATCTGGAGTCCAGTTCTGTTTCGCACCACCATAAAACACCATTATACACTCACTGATACAAGTATCGGCCCGTGACACTTGATTTAATTTATAGCCACTTTAAACTCTCTCAGATGAACAGAGCAGCTTGGACAGAATGAGACAAACCATAGATCTTGCCTTCTATGGTCAAGAAAAGAGTCTTATTTCTGGTATATTCAACACAAACAGTCACACACATAGCTAAAAACAGACCACTTAAGCTTATTAAACTGGATCAAAACATTGGACCAGAAGTGGGTTGGTCAGATGAGTGTAATTGAACTTCCTCTGTAGAAAGCTGCAAATGTGAACTCGTCTGGTATCTCACTTCTCTTTTAAATGTGACTGACCAGTTTTTACTGCACACAGTGCGGAAGGTAATAAAGTTGAAAGGTTCAAGGTTTATTGCCCAACACACAATTCACTTCTGCATATTTGCCTAATTAGAAAGCAATCAATAATGTTCAGCCTGTTCAGCAATGATTATTACAATGATTATTAAGGGAAACGGGGAGTCACCCTTGTGTATATGATGTAATTGTATTCAAATATTTGAAAATGAACAACCCTTATCTAAATACACTGCACATAAATTACAGTAAATACACACTGAATACATATCTTACATTTCTGCTTAAATCTGTTTCTATATGTTTGTTTTCTCTAAATAAGCTGTTACTGTATGTATAACTTGACTACCTGTTTCTGATGTAATCGTAACTAATCAACTAATCATAACTAAATGAGAAGCAACAAAAATCAAACTAATGAGTTCGAATAATGAATAATAAGTTCGTTGTAACAAACACATGTAACTGTCAATCATTTTGGTGAAACAATTATTTAGACATATGATGAAACTACAATCAAATTGGGCTAAGATGTAAATTTGTAACCAATAATTTGTAACCAATAATCTCCACCTGTAAAACTCAGCAGATCACAGGTGTGCCCATGTATGTGGCCTGCAGTGCACGTCACAGCCTTTCTATAGACGAGCGATCGCTGATCCCTGCCCTAAATCCTCAGTTCCCCTGACTCAAACAAAGGCCCGATTCATCACGTTCTGTCACAGGTATGTGTCTGTCTGAGGATGGATTCTTAACTCTCCCTCACCCACTCACTCAAAAAATGACCTAACGTCTCAAAGCAGATCTTAGAAAAGCTGAACATCTAAACGAATCCAGCCTGTTGTTTACAGGAACCCTGTGTATTGTTCCTGAATGGCAGGACACAATAAAACATTCAGTCGCTCTGCCAGAGCTTTGTGTTCAATGTCAGGCTGAGGTTGCAATCACATCAAACGAGTCTTAAAAAGAAAGCAGAAAAAACGAAACAAATCTAGAGGCTGTACGTTCTTGTTTGTTTATCGGATTCTCAGTGGATGTATAGAAAAAAACATTCTATTTGGTCTTCTCAATGACATCAAAACAATCCTGTGGTAGTTACTTAGTTACTGCCTGACAGATTTGCAGAACGTTCTTATTTCAGTGCTGTCACCATAAATAAAAAGGATAACTAGTATCTGGGTATAATATTTACCATCATAAAAGGGCATAACATCAAATACAGCTAGTAGGCCTCAAAGAATTTACAGTTCTGCTGCACACTAAAAAAGTTAAATAAAATTCTGTATTATTAAATATTAATTAAATATAATTCTATATTAAAATATAGAAATGTGAGCTTCCATGTGACAACCACATTTGCCTGCTGGATTCAAATCATTTATTTAAAAATCAGTTAATCAGTTTTAAGAAACACTGACCAGACTTAGTAAGTAGAGTTTGTTCACTTTGCTTAGTTAGACTTTGACTTAAGTACGACTTAGTTAGAACAAATTGTAGCTCAAACCTGACAGTATAAATATCTGGTCACCTGATGTCAAAAGCACAAGAATGCTTAACACAATCTGTCCATCAGTCGCACTTTTTATCCTGTCTAGACACACACACACACACACACACACACACTTGGATGGCCACAGGAGACCATTATAACCCCTGATAGGAGTTAAAACAAAACAAAACAAATGCACACACACAAAACAAAAGGTAGAAGGTACAAAGAGTTCATGTGTATGAATACAGTACATTTAAGATGCATTATTTTTGAATTCTTATGGCTCACCTGTACGATCAGTCTCTGTTGTGGAGCTTCTCCCTCCACAGAATCAATTCCTCCACTCCCCCCTTCTTTAATCGACGGAGGAGAGCATAGTCCACACACGCCACTGCTGACGGAGCTTAGACAGGTGAACAAAACAAAAATGGCTGAAACTCCAGCTGAATTGCGTCTGAAAAGTGAAAAATTCACTTCAGGTTTGATCAAATGGAAAGTGAGGAGGGCAAAAAGAGGGTTTCAGTCCTGGGCAGTGAGGTAGACACGACGTGCCATATCTCAGTGCTGAATGCGGCAGCTGGTTTTTCAGGTCTGGCCTGGCCCCCAAGGCGTGCCACATTCACAACACAATTCGCATGCTCCATTCTCAGTCAACACTCACCTGTAATTAAACACACACGTACGGCCATGCTGAGGTTCGTGATTTTCTCTGTGTGTGTGTGATACAGTGTGAGAATAGAAAATCATTACAGGATTGTAATGGCACGTCTACTGTACAGATGCAAATCAAGGGCCGCAGTGTAAGCTGATGTGGTTTACGGATGAATTCTAATCAGCCTTTAAACGTCCAATCAGATCAGTGCATTCCTAACCCACACACAGAAACAATTTGATGATTCAAGCAGCGTAAATTAATGAGGTTTGTTTAGCCTGATTTGATTTTTTTAAGGGAAACATTTACAATACGTTGTATACTGTAGGTTAATGTGTTAGGTGTCATAAACGAATACTAACCAGGGCTGTCACAGCATTACTTGATCTTGATTGATGTTAATAAATAAATGCTGTATTGTTAATGAACTTAATTTCATGAATTCATTATTCATGTTTTCAGTTTAACATGGATTTGATGCTATAGCAGATTGAGTAATGATTCTACAGCAGTCTAGAGATTCAAATTTTACGGTGCCTATTATTATAATATGAATGAAATAAGAATGAATTAATAAGAATGAAATGACAAGAAAACATAATGAATTCTGGCTGAGTTTCTGGCCAGTCAATTCGAGTTAGTATTGAGCATGTAGTGTTGAAGCAAAAACAACATAAATAAATCTGTGTTGAGTCATAACGTGCTGTATTTGTACCTGTTCTTTTGGAAAGCAACCTACAAAAAAAGGATAGATTTCACCCTGACACACACACGCAACAATAACAGAAAGGAGACGTTTGTTCCATAAGAGGGATTCCTTCCTCTAAGCGATCCCATGACAAGAGTTTCACTCATGGGTTTTCCAGTCGGCCAGCCAGGGCCAGACGCCACCATGAGAGTCAAGTTACCTTTAAAGAGCAAATGTGTTTTCTGAACTTTCTGTTCTTTTCATATCATGTCTGATCTAAAACATGCAGATTATAAAATCATAGATATTAGGATACGCTCATATATTCTATACACTTCTTTTTTTGCTCTTGCTCTTTCATTGTCTTGTATTTTTTTAGGTGTAACTGAGCTTCATGGTCCCAGTGGGCAAATGTGGCTCCTGTGTTTGGCACCTTCTCCGTGGGGAGAAGGTGCTCAGTTTTCACACACAACTGGAGGAGAGCGGAGACACAGAAGTGACTCTATTGTCCTCGACCTCGATCAAACAAAGCTGATCTGTAATGGCCACTGCCATCAGCGTCTTACATCATGTGACCGGATTGATTGATAGGTGTTTTACAAAGGTTGAGTCATGGAATGACGACACTTTCGCGGCTGGGTTTTTCACTAAACGATTGGCACAGTTAAAGTTCTAAAGCTCGGTTGATTTTTAGAAAATAAATTAATTGTGTCACATTCTGCAACCTTTTCTGCCACGGTGTCATTTCGATTATATTTCAAATTATGTACTTTGTTTCATAGTATTATATGATGGAAATGACTGAATGATGGAAATGTTTGCTTTTGTAATTTGTATTCAAATGTTTTAGTATTTAGGTTATTATAGCGATAATGTATATATATTTGGAAACATTTCCAGGACGACTTTAAAGTGATCATATAACATAAAAATGATCTAAATCTGTTAAAAAGAAACTTTAACGAACTTTAACATTAAAGAAACACACACACACACACACACACAGACACACACATATATATATATATATATGGTCTTTAGCGGTGTAGTGAGCTGGTCATGGAATCTCTTGCATACATCATCTGTTTACAGGTATAATACAGTAGATTAGAGCTGTAGCAAGACTGTGTTTCCATTGGTCATTAGCAAACACATGACGACTGCAGGTACACACTGCGCCGCAATCAATCACCAGCCCTTCGTTCATTACACATCCGGCTCAAAGATTAGATTGTTTACATAGTTTAAGCTGTCTTCATTTGCTTCTTTATCACACTGAGGCTTCCCTCATCCTGAGAAATACACTAACACATAGACATACAGCAAATACGAATTAGAATTAAAGTTAAAAAATGATTAATTCAATTCAGTAAAGATGATTTGATTAGTCTACATAATGAGGTCAAATGTAAGTATATATGAAAATATTTTTGGTTTGGTTTACATTTATGCATTTGATGCTTTTATCCAAAGCGACTTGCACTGCATTCAAACATATGTTCCCTGGAACAACCTTTTCCATTACCAACACAATGCTCTAACATTTGAGCATTTGATTTTGTGCTTTTATTCATAAACCTACTATAAACCTAGCATGCCTACTTAGTCTTATATTATGTGCAATAATACCAATAACATGACATTTGCTCTGTGTTTTATTTTATTTTTTTTACATGTAAAGCTGCTTTGAAGCAATGTAACATTGTAAAAAGCGCTATAGAAATAAAGTTGAATTGAGCTACAGGGAGGTTTTTGGTTTTGAGCATGAATCTCAGTTTACAAGCCCAAAAATGTCAAAAATTCAGGGAAACCTAGTTCTGGAACATCTTGTTCCAAGTTACAGGCTGAGGTTCGGGAGTTCCCCGTTATTCCCTTCAAAGTGACTCAGAGCCAGACGTAACAATGACGTAAAAGCAGGTCTGAGTTATCTCTAATACCAGAATTTGTATCTTGGTATACTAGCTGACATCTGACTGACATATATCAGATTTGCAGGCGTGTCCTGTTCTCCCTAGGCAAGGTAGAGAGGAACTACATTTTTTTGCTCAGAAAGTATCAGATTTGGTTATAATTTAACTGTGTGGGAACGCAACCGTATTTAGCTCTCTAGAAGGCGACTGACATTCTGTTGCTATGAGAATGTGACCTATTTAAACCGATCTGAAAGCATGGCACATCTGAATTGTAAGTTATTGTTTACTGTTTATTAATGAGTAAAAGAAAGAGAATTCACACCAACAGGGTGTCTATTCAGAAATAAAGGTTTGCCCATGTGACTCCTCTTGATGGTATGAGGAAGATGACACACACACGCGTGTGTGTGTGTGTAAATGGGGACATACCCATATACTTTTTTTTAATACAGCTAAATATACTTACTATAGACTAACCCTAACATAAAAGTTTACACGTCCAAAATGTCCCCAATAGGATACTTATAGGAGCACATACAACCTTAATATCCTTGTGGGGACTTTTCCCTGGGATATAAATGTTTGGTGTCTGTAAAAAGTGTTCACCCTATTTGGGATTTGGTTTTCTTGTACCACTATGAATCACAGTGGACTTCTATAGCGACCAAAATTGAGCTTTTTGGCTTTGGGGCTGCTTCACTGCAACAGGTCCAGACAGGCTTGTAAACTTAAACTTCGTGTAAACTTAAAACTTTAAAATCTTCCTTGTTGCCGTGGTTACGTTTGACTGATATATTTGAGCTTTAACAAAGAAATGAAGCATCATCTAAGATATCCGTCTAAAGTCTAGAAAAAAGTCCCTTTCTAGATGCAATGCTTGGGAGCTAGTTGACCGTTCTTGAGCAAAATAAAGATTTGACGAATGAATTGCAACACAAATGTTTTAGTAATCATTTCTGTATATATTTTTATTTATATGCTTTTATGTCAACGTTAAACAAATAATCATATTTACACAAAAATAAGCAAGCTAAAAGTCAAAATAACACTGCAAATAAAATACATAGCATAGAGGACACAGACGTATAACTGTAAATTATTGCTTTGTGTTCACGGGTTATGAACTACAGTTACAATACAAGACAATATCGATATCCGAACAGAACACCAACAGTGATAGAACCGATCATCTGTTGACCTTCTTCAACAAAAAGGAAAAAACAGGAACATTTTCACTGCATTACGAAGCAACAACACACCAGTAAAAAATATCAGTACACCGCTGCCAGTGACTGACTCTGAAATAACTCTTCTTCTTTATCAAATGTATTTCACGTTGTGTGAGAAACACTTAAACGCACACAAACTGACACAATCCAACACATTTATTCATGCTGGTTATCCGGTACTCCAAGAGCTCGGCTCACCCCTGTCTCTGCCCTACAGTGGCCAAACACACGAAATGCAACAGGATGGAAAAGTCAGGAGAAACAGGGCTGCAAACAACAGCATCTACGGAA
>JAZGTI010014876.1:0-13794 GCA_036877585.1 Botia kubotai
CTGTGGCTGGAACTCTGATGATTGAGCCCACAGAGTCTGAGGATAAAGCCGAGCTGGACCGATTCTGTGACTCGCTGTTGGCTATCCGACAGGAAATAGCAGAAATTGAGGAGGGCAGAATGGACTCTAGGATTAATCCTCTAAAGGTGAGCATCTTAAGGAACGTTTCTTTTAATTTTAGCTGTTTTCTATAAACTCTAGAGCTTTAATCTGCTGTACAGTAATGTACTTACAGTAAAAGTCTATGAAGCAAAGCATTATATCAGAATGTATGGTTTTAGAGGTATAGCCACAAGAACATTACAGTAGATGTAAAAATGAAAATTGTCATTACTTACAAAAGGATATTTGGAAGAATATTTGTAAACTGAACAGTTTTGGAGCACCATTGACTTCCACAGTCAGAAAAAAATACTATGGAAGTCAGTGGTGCCCCAAAACTGTTTTCATACAAACATACTTCAAAATATCTGTCTTAGTGTTCAGAAATGTATACAGGCTTGGAACAACTTGAGGATGGTTAAACAATGACAATATTATTTTTTCTTTGAACTAGCCCTTAAACAGGAGACAATGTTGGTAAATAAGTCTATCGAAGTTGTATCCAGTATTCAACTCCTGTCACCACCTCAATATAGTAACTTTCACACTGTACATGGCAGTATACCAGAAAGACATGCCCCTATCCATAAAATACTGTGTATATGACCAGAACTTACTGTTATTTTCTGTAATAATGAACAACATGCCATTTAATGGGAATATGTCAATTCAACTGATTCTCACTTCATTGTCTTCCATCCAAGATGGCTCCTCACTCATTGGCCTGCATTACCTCCAGCTCGTGGGACAGACCGTACTCCAGAGAGTATGCTGCCTTCCCCACGGTGTGTTCCATAAAGCTACACAAACACACACAACAGTGTTTTCTAAATGTTGTTTTAATTCACTTTAAACATTTATATCTCTCAACGTTTTAGCCTTTTGTGAGACCCGAGACCAAGTTCTGGCCCACAATATCAAGGATTGATGACATTTATGGAGACCAGCACCTCGTCTGCACCTGCCCACCCATGGACGTCTACGAGTCTCCATATGAAGAGAGAGCTTCCTCATGACCTCACCACACACATCATCCAAATGAAACATTCCCATTGAATCATCTCGTCTTGTGATTACAGTTTCTTTGTCCTCTGTGCCTCATATTTCCTTTTGCAAACCATGCACATGTATCTAGCTTTGACCTGCTCCACGTCTCTGTTACTCTACTAAAACTGTCCAAATCTGACTCTGATACTGTGATTCTACCTGTTTAAGGGTTTCCTTGTATTTGTTAATATTGTATTTTTATTCACTGTATGAAAGCGTTTGGGTGTTTTGGTCTATGCAGGCGTAACTTACCAGCATTGTTCTCAATGGTAACGTTAATTTTATAGATGTAACGTTTTCTGATTATTTAAGAAATTGTATTAGAGCCTGTTTGTAACCATTTAATAAATATTTTAAAAGGAACACTGGTTTACATATCATACATCCAGTATCCTTATATTATCAATCACAAGTTCTACTTTGAAACGGAGTTGAGCTTCACTTCAAACTGAGCATCATTTCTCTTTTTCCATAAATTTCCTGTCACTATTCCCAAGAACAAAAGAAGTCCAAGGTTTCGGTTGGAGGCAAATTTTTTCCAGCAGTCCTCAGGTTTGTTGATGTCCACAGTATATATCTGTGAAACATAGGACAAAAATGACTTCATAGAGTGAAGAGTTTATAGTTCTTTATAGAGCAAGACTGACTGCTGCTGCCACAACAAAACCTCTCACCTGATGTGCTAGATGAACAGCCACTGCAGACAGTGTACAATAGTAGGGTAACGTCTGCTCTGCATTAACTCCTGCTAGAACCAGCCCTGACAGCATGGCCACGGCAAACCCACTCAGCCACGGTTTGGTGTGCTCATTGAACCTCAGAGCTGTGGACTTCACCCCCACTTTCAAATCATCATCTTTGTCCTGCTCAAGAGGAGAAACAGCTGCTGTTGTAATAATTGATGTTGCTGAAATGTTGTGATGAGACAGTACCGTAGAAACAGAAACCGTACCTGATGGGCATAGATGGTGTCATAAATCAATGTCCACAGTACACCAGAAACATATAGAGGTAAACACACAGACCAGTCACATGATCCCATCACAGCAGACCAGCCCAGCAGAGCACCCCAGTTAAAAGTGAGACCTTGTCAAGAGTGAAAAAAATGTAACTAATGCTCCACACACACTTTCATAGTCATGTTTAGAAATAATATTGTGTGGCAGACATTTAGGCATTTGGCAGACATTTTACATTTAGGCATTTGGCAGACGCTTTTATCCAAAGCGACTAACATTGCATTATACAGACGTCACACTTAAATAAGCCGTGTGTAATTACAAATACTATTACAATTAAAAATACTAATTACAAATATTACTAGCTTTGTGTTCTGTGATAAGTACTTAATTTACTGGTTTATTCCAACAGTTTGTTGCATTTGCATTGTTTGTTTGTGCAGTCTGACACATCAGGAGTTGTTGGCATGAGTTTGGGGCGGGACTTGTTTATCTTAATGAAAGCGGGGCGGGGTCTGCATGGGTGATTGCAGATTGGACATTATGTTCTTGTGATTCTCATGCCTAAAGGTTTTGAAATTACAAACTGCACATGGAATTAAGCACAACATATGTAAACTATCACACCTAGAACAAACTGAGGCCAGTATGTGATTCTCTTCATCAGCGGGTATGTGACCACCAGTGATAGAGAAGCAGCACCAAGAGCTATACTAGACAAGAGAAACAGAAAGCCTCAGTTAGTTATAATACCATTATTATACTATATTTGTAATAATTGTAACTAGTATGCTAAATTTGCACCATAGTCTAAATTTTAGATTAAAAATATTCTTAAACAATAAGTACCTGTAGTAATTGAGGCAGAGCAGAACCCCCAAAGCCAAACTCAGCTGACCTCCGAGGAAAACCAGAGCCTGAAATTGTGAGAGCTCCCCTGATGCAATGGGTCGAGTGGCCGTCCTCGATACCTAACAGAAATATGACATTTAGAAGCCTGTATGTAGCTGCCAGATCACATGAGATAATCCTCTTTCTTTAGTGCAGTGAACGTCTGGCAGCCTGTGACCTACAAACCTGCTGCTGCAGTCAGAGTTCAGACACACCTTCCAAAGATACAGACAATGCTTTGTGCCAACTAGCACGTTATTAGAGCATTCTTCCCATCTATAATCTGTGACTCTTACTGACAAGTTTGGGCTTTCACACAGACTTAACTGGTCATTTAGTTGCATAACAATGTTTTGTTATTGTTTACATGTCAGGGACCATATTTTGTAACAGACGGATAACTTTTAATGGCAGCGTAGGCGATTTCTGCCAGAGAAATTTTTGTTATGCTGGTTGAAAGTCTCTTCACATCCTGATAGCATTTACTAAGTAAAGTGCTCTAAATATATTTATATAAATAACCATAAAATGTTTGTCTAATCACTGCATTTGGTCAGAATGCAATGATGGGATGTCCTACTTGCTAGTCAAACACTGTATATGGTCATGTGTTGGAGGCGTGGCTTTGGAGAGTGAGCTGAAAAGAGGGCGGGACCTTATGCTTTCAAAGTTAGCTTGCTATTGACAGCGTCTCTATTATTGCCTACCCTACCGTTAATTATTTGACTTTAGAAAAAAAACATTTTAGAAATCAATTTTCGGTTCTTAATATTTCTGCATAACATTGTCCCCCAGCTGTGAATATATTTATAATATAACACAGCTTCTCAAAACTTACTGCTTCACTATTCACTGTATTACTTACATTATTCATAGAGATATTACTCGGTTACATAATTTTTAGATTCCTGAAAATCATCTTTTAAAATTCTCCATACGTTCAGGGATTTCCATGACTGTGGTGTATTCGTACCCTTTTGTCAACATTTTTATCCCACATGTCATTGATGGTGCACCCAGCTCCTCTCATCAGCAAAGCTCCAACACCGAACAGTGCCAGCACGCGCAGATCAGGGAGGCATCCTGGGTCTGCAGCCAAACCAATACTCCATGTACAGGGCAGATACAGCAACCACGTACCTACAAAAAGACAACATTTCTTGGGTAGTGTTAAAAACGTTTAATGATATTATAAGAACAACAAAGAGAAGACGTACGTTACATTTAGCAGACTTAAAGCAACAAACTCTAAGTCTTGGGGTTAGTGTCATGCTCCACCAATAGAGCCACAGCAACACAGAGCATTTCATATCAGCTCACCTATGGGTTTGTCCAGTCTCATTAATCTGAGGTACGGCTGGACAGACGCTGGGGCTGCGTTTACAATCCCAGCAGGCGTCAGGCTAAAAAACCTGTTGCCATAGTTGTGGCCAGCCAGTGAGGGTGACCGTTGTTCTTGTTTGGGAGCATTCCTCTGGTTAAAACCGAATCCAGACTGACCGAGGACATTGTCATGGTGTCTTCTGAGATTTGAGAAGTAAGCATTACACATCAGCGGCAGACTCCTCTTAACTGGACGTGGGTTAAGCAGTGTCAGTAATCTGGTGGACATCATTCTGACGCTTGTGCTGTCATGAGCAACCTTGCGGGAGATGTCACGACCGCAGAGGAGCGAAAAGCGTCATTGTGCTCTTGTATTCATGTGCAAATGAGGGACCCTCATCAGATACAATACAACCTGACAACAGTAACAGCAGAAGAATACAATACACACTATTCAGTACAGATTACCGAAGAGTCACGCAATGTTGCGTGAATATACTTGTTTTTCTATTAATAGTGTGTCGCAAGAATCTATACAGACAATCAAACCAAATTCAACATTTGACTTTAAAATAAGCTGTGTAAAAATTACTATTGCATTAAAGCATAGTACTACTTTTGAAAAGCTTTACTGACTATAACCAAAGTTGTCACAGCTGAATATGACATCTAGGATCAATAACGTTATGTAGGAAAAATGAGGGGGAAAAAACAAGTTAAGAGAGTAATTTCACTATATAGCATTTACAGGAAATTATTACAGAGAGAAATACATTATAATCAGGAGTTTCCGTACGGCTTTCCATACAAGCTTTACATCATAATTTATATAAGTCAAACACTTTAACAAATCTTTGAGCTTTACAATTTTTAAACTCACGTCACAGCGACAGCTGAACACTTTATGTACACCGCACGTATGTGCACCGATTATTTGTTCCCCTGAAACAACTGTTTGCGTTGTGGTTCCGTCTGTGAAAAATGAAACATATTTGGACGTTTAAACCTTTGCTTTTCGTTTTGTAGTGTACATTATGCGTTTTATTTATAAGTTTGGGCGATAGCTCGTCGTTTTGTTAAATCGCTTTTCGCGTTTAACACAAAATACCTAATTTAGAGGTCAAGGTGACACGTGAAGTAATATCAGAGTACAGTAGACTATAAGCCATGCATTCACCTGTTCCGTTACACTTATCTGTAGAATAAAATTAATTATTAAAATATCGTAATTAAATACATTTAAAACTTATTCTTTAGAATATTGTTATTCTCAATGATACATTTTTAAACTATTTGACTGACCTGGGTCAATTGTTTTACTTCAAGTCAAACATTTTCAAATATTGTCAGGTAGCTCCCTCTTGTGGTCCTTGGAAACTATTTCAATATGATAAGTCAAACCAATGAAATATAAGCGTGAAAAAATAAACAAATTAACTTGTGAATTCATTGTTGAAACATTGTTTGATATTCGTGCATTTTTTCCACATGATTACTTGTCAGTGTTCTTGTGTTATACGGCGGATGATGACCCACAAAATACAACTTTGCATGTCTTCATAATTGACATATTAACATATACCTACATTGTAATATACCTGCAGCTCTTCAATGTAATCTATTCATTTTAGTATTCTACTTGATTGCACGATTCAGCAAACAGCCTATGGAATGCATTTATTAACAGACCCAATCAAATCTATTAATGCCCATATCAAAATACCACCAACAACAGATAATGTTTCCACAGCTTTTTGTATATGGCATTGCTCTAGTTCTCTTATGAGACTAAAAATTAGAGAGTTTGGATCCATGAAATGTGAAATTGACCAAGCAACAGAATTACATACTTTTAGTAAAAATAGTTTTAACAAATGTTTTTGTTTACATTTATTTGTAAGAAATGTATCTTTGTAAGATCATTTACAAAGCTCATAACTTCCTCCTTCAAGTTTAGTGTACATTTATTATACTTCATCCTATCTTGCTAGAGTTTTGTAATAAGTGCACAAAACCGACAGAAATCCGCATGTAAATCCTGCTCGTCCCTGCACACGTCACAGTGTGTCGTAGCTCGTGAAATGTGACACGCGCTTCCTGGTGCGTGTGTTCACGAGCGCATCTTCATCTTCTGTAAACTTACGTCGCGTCTTGTGACTTTAAGGTAAGATTATCTGTACCTTCAATTGACAACAGAGAAAAACGTCAAATATAACAACTGTCAGGTTTGTCCGAATGAAACATTTGTGACTGACTGAATTCAAGCACTACGGGCGCTTCTGTTTTCCTGATAAGTTTTAGAAGGAACCTACTGTGTGTTATTGCATGATTTACGCCATAGTAAAAGTAGCCCGATATTCAGATAAAGTTCTGAAGTAATGAACAGTAATTGAACAATGTGATCAATTAAATGTTAATTCACAGTTGAAATTATCCGCAGGAGAACAATTTCTGGTGACAAACGCGTGTTATGGTTTCAATGGAAAAGTTCAACAGGATCCAAAGTTCTCGGGATACGTCACCAAAAAACATTTCCACCTATTTCACCGTATAAACTAAAGTTCAGCTGTTGCCTTTCATTTTTAAATAAACTCAGATGATATTAAAAGATCTTAAAGATCGAGCTGAATGTTCTAAAACTCACTAAAGATGTTACAGTTGCTTATATTATGTAGAGGGGGAACGTAAAACCACGTGTTGACATGACTTACTGATCACATCATTTCTCCATCTGACGTGTTGATCTTCAGAGAATCTTCAGTTCAGGTCAGTGAGCACAGGAGATGTTTTAAGGATCATCTACATTGACCCGATTGCTGGGACAACCGGAGTGCAGAAATGGACAAAACCACATCAGCCGAGGATGTCCGATCTTCCAGAGTCATCAGGGTGGTTTTCTTCGCACTGCTGCTTGACCTGTTGGGCTTTACATTAATTCTTCCCCTGCTGCCATCCATCCTGGACCACTACAGTCAAACTGGGGTGAGATCATCTTTTGAAGGTTATAACTGATGGGTTGTTTGCTTTGAGGTCAAGTATACAGGCAGGCCTGTGAAAGCCTGCAGCTCAGAGCTGTTCTGTCTAATTAAACGAGACATAATGACATCATTCACTTCTTTATTTAGGGTCCAATCATTGAACTGTTTAAAGTGCCACTGGAAATGCTTGTGTATGAAGTTTTTTACTCTATTAGATTTGCTTGTCATTGGATGGCAGTAGTTGTTAGGAACAGTAACTCAGTGATTGACCAAAAATGAGTTTGATTGATGTATTTTATGTTGTAATCTCTGCAGGACAGTGTGTATCAGTCATTACAGAGTATAGTGGACTGGTTCAGAGGGGCGGTTGGAGTGCCTATGGAAACCAAATACAACAGTGTTCTTTTTGGAGGTAACATCATTATTCCAGCTGACCGTGATGTTTTTTTAACAGCACATAATTAAACTGACCTTTTGTGTTGGACTGTTTTATTGATCGTCTTCCTGTCTGATGTCTCAGGTCTGATCGGTTCTCTCTACTCTTTTCTACAATTTCTGTCCTCGCCCGTTACTGGAGCTCTGTCAGATGATTATGGGAGAAAACCACTCCTGCTTTTAACAACTGTAATGTGACTCAGAAAATAATGCATTGCATACACACAGATTTTGGTTAAGCTGCATGTGTCACATGTGTTTTTAGGAATTCATTGTTTATCATTTAAATAATAACATTGTACCTTCAGTGCTTCAGATCAGTATGTTCCTTGTGTTTTTAGGTGGGCCTCATGGCCTCCTACATCCTGTGGGCTTTCTCTCACAGTTTTACCATCTTCCTCCTCTCTCGGGTTTTGGGGGGGATCTGTAAGGGGAACGTCAGTCTGTGCACGGCTGTGGTTGCCGACCTTCCCTGCCCCAAAGCTAGAAACAAGGGCATGGTGAGTTACTGTCCTTAATCTAGTCAACAGTGATTTTAATTGTTACTTTTCTTGTGTTATGTTGTTTGGTAACCTGTTGTTTCCTGGTGATTTCAGGCCATGATTGGTGTCGCCTTCTCTTTGGGCTTCACGCTGGGGCCGTTAATGGGCGCATACTTCGCTCTGAGGATCAGAGATGCTGAGATGTTTTATCAAGGTCCTGCCGTGCTGGCCATCCTTTTTTCTTTAGCAGACCTGCTTTTCATTTTCTTTACCCTTCCAGAGACATTACAGAAGGACAGCAAGGTGACAATACTCAATGTAAACAAACACTTCAGATATGAGACAGTGTGTGCCTTAATAGCCTTTAAAGTCACCATGAAATTAAAATACATGATTATTTTTTATGGAATATTGCAGTGTTTGTTATATGTGATTATCCATGCAAGTTTTTTTTTTTTTTTTTACATTAACGTGCTCTCGTAATCTTTTATTTAAACATATCTTCTCTTGTTGACGTGTGTCCAATGCCCAGGCAGTTTCTATCCCAACAAACTTCCATTGATCCAATCAATTCCCAAAGGATGAAATCCCCCAAAAAGTCCCACTAAGTTTCACTCAGATATGCGTCACCATAGGGAAGAAACAACAGTCACATCCTTTGTTTCATGGTGACTTTAATATAATTACAACAGACATGGGAATGATTAAGGAAATTTTGCATGCCACAGGGATCATCAGAATCTTCTGATGTTCAGCGGTCTGGAGATCTTCTTAACCCTGCAGCACTGTTCAGTTTCACTGCTGTCACAAGAACAGAGAATCCACCTACAGAACACAGTGAGTCCAAACTTTCACTAGCTACCAGTAATACTCAATATCATTGATTAAAACATGCCTCGCGAACCGTCTCAATATTTTCTTCTAATAGTGTTTCTTTCTTACTGTCACATTAGAAATGCAAAATCTGAAAGTGCTTGGATTGGTCTACTTTACATATTTGTTTCTCTTCTCTGGGCTGGAATTCACTCTGAGTTTTTTAACACATCAGCGCTTCCAGTTTACCAGGTATGTCTTAAATACTACAGCACAATACATAATACACAACAACGCACATCTCAGAACACAGCTAACAGGGAATGGTCTCAGAACGTGGGCAAAGTTATCAAAAAATGTTCTTGCAGTAACATTAGTAGAACTTTTTGGTGTTCCTGTGGTCCTGGAAAAACAGCTTGCAAGTTAATTTCTATGATGCCACAGGGCCATGAGGAACCAGGAAGTAGAATGCTTTTATATTGTATGACACACAACAGCAGTGAGCAAAGGTTGAGTGACCCCATAAAACATGAGTTCATCATTATGAATGCATCTCTCCCACCCGCTCAGCAAGAATGAAACCATATTTTTCTTAATCAGTAGAACCATGACATGTTGATATGAGCATGTATACAAGTAGCTGACCTCTTCTGACCCATCACTCATTTCTTCTGTTCCAGCATGCAGCAGGGAAAAATGTTCTTTTTTATTGGCATTACCATGGCAGTGATACAGGGCGGCTATGCCCGCAGGGTCAAACCAGGTCATCAGATCCAGACCGTTAGCGTGGTAAACTCCTTCATGCGTTACTGAATTATGAGTGAATTAAAATGGAGCCATGTGTGATTTTCTTGGAAATGTAGAATGTGACTGACTTAATAATGAACAACTCAAAGGAGTCGCATGTTTGTGTTCATTTATGTTTCAGGCAGTTGTATCACTTATACCAGCCTTCTTGCTCATTGGAATGGCATGGAATCTGACACTGCTATACTCAGGCTTATTTCTGTACTCCTTTGGTAAGCAAGTCGTGTATGCATTTACAATTCTCTGACAGTAAACTATATAAAAATACCTGTTTTTGTTGGTTTGTTTGTTTGGTATTGTGTTTGTAAACAAATGTGTATTCATTTGGCAGCTGCTGCTATCGTTGTCCCCTGTCTCTCAGCACAAGTTTCTGGACATGGTGAGGTGGTGTCTTGTGTCTTACAGTTTCTGTCTGTTAACAATGGAGTCATTTAATTAATAAGATCAGCATTTGAGTGATGGTAATGATCTCTCACACATGTTGGAGTTTGGCTGTGTGTTAGCGTTAATGATGTATGTGTTGTTGTATTAGGCTCAGCCAATCAGAAGGGAACAGTAATGGGCATCCTTCGGAGTCTTGGAGCTTTAGCTCGTGCACTCGGTCCTATTGTGGCTTCATCAGGTAAACAAACAATTCTATTCAAATGTACTTTGACTCAGTAATTCAACAGGTCTAAATGTCTTTTGTGTTTCATTGGATTGTGTAATGTACTTTACAACTCAGTTTCTACCTGTGTGTGTTTCATTGCACTGCACAGCCACACACTATAACATTATTTGTGTTTTCTTCAGTGTACTGGTTGGCTGGAGCAGAATGTTGCTTTATAATGAGCTCAGCGTTCTTTATAGTCCCTCTGATGTTACTGCGCAGACTGCAGAGACAGAAACAAGAATAAGACCTGGACTGGATTAGGAATGAAACCATCAGAATCGAAATGTTTACAGTATTTAAGAAAAACAATACCAGGTACTATACACAATGTGTAGCATGCTTATGAAAAAACACTGTTTACTGTAAAATCTTTGAAAGGCTG
Source organism: Botia kubotai (assembly GCA_036877585.1). Classification (NCBI taxonomy): domain Eukaryota; kingdom Metazoa; phylum Chordata; class Actinopteri; order Cypriniformes; family Botiidae; genus Botia; species Botia kubotai. The sequence goes on from JAZGTI010014876.1 coordinate 10,872, forward strand.
TTAGCGAACAACATTTTATTGTATTTTTACAACAATGTATTATCATAGAGTTATGCATGTTTCTATAAATATACTACTGATATCAGAATATGTGGGCACAAATAATCAGAAATATTACTTTTTTATTACTTTTTTACTGAATGTAGGTTTTCAATCAGACTTTTTAAATAAAGATGGCCATTGTGGACCTAAGTTGTTTTTTGTTTATTATTATTATTTAGTTTAATGCAATGGGAAAGCTGTAATTTGTTTGTGACAAACCACGCAGCTCCAGTTTGATCCAAATCACTCAATGCATGCAGAAGTCACTTCATGTTTCTCTTTTCACCATAAATGTACTGGCTCACCATGACAACACCATTTGAAATATCAAAAATCTGTTCACAATTTACCATCTTTAATTTCTGTCCTTTGCTCTGGCCAAATCTGAAGTGACTTGGGTAAATTTAAATTGGGTGACTCTTAAACAGTAAGTGACACACTTCCTTCTGCCAGTCGGTGGCGCTATGACTGACTCTCAATAGCCACTTCAATGTCATTGAAATCACTGGTTTCAAACCGAACACTCAAAAACCTTGAAAAGTAATAATAGTAACTAAGTAGGTATATTTTTGGATGAAAAGTGAGTGGCTGGTGCTTGCTATGGCAGTACTTGGGCCGGCATATTTCGCAATGTTAACATGTTTTAACAAAATGCTGGCATGTATTAGCATGATGCCAGTACATTTTATGTTATGTAACATTATTATGTTAGCATGATAATGTAGCCCATAGCCCACCCACCCACGTCTCTACAATGTCCTGATGCTGAGATGCAGCTTATTCATTTCATTACATGGTTGCTAGGGCGTGGCTGGACGGTTTCCATGGTAATAAAAAATGAAAGACTACTTGCTAGTCTGAGTCACAACAGGCCACCCCTTTGTCTCTACTATGTTCTGATGCTAGGGTACTGTAATTGGTTGCTAGGGTGTAACTATAAAGTTGTAGTTTCACCATGTGTTGCTGCTTGCTAAACTGTGATATAAGCCCACCCTACGAAGGCATGACGTCACAAAATGCAGCCCAATGATAAGTCTCGGGATTTTTTGGCCCACTTTAACATCGTACACCAGATCGCTCATATGGGTTATATACCACAAACCGTGCGGAACGAGTTACGTACTGAAGTTTTGTCCGGGAAAAGTATGTAAGCACCACTACTAATAATAACAATCATAAGGAAAACATGCTGCTCGGGCTAATAAACGGGCAGCTGGCGGCGCTCGTTCGACTCGCTCGACTTCAACAGTGACGTGTTACCATCCCGCTAAAACCATTTCAAAATAAAAGTCTCGTACCGACAGAGCATGTCAACTTTGAGCTTAATCTGTGATTATTTGGCCTACCAGTTCTGCGGCAGAATGTAATGGTTTACGTGTTTTTAAAATGGACCGTGTTAAAGGCCAGAAGGTACGAAGGCGCTTAAAATCATTCAGTCATTATCTGTTTACACTGGCTCAGATGAGTGACAGTCTATCCCGTACGGCTCAACACGGCTGACACAGACGAGCTGTTGAAAGCAACTAAATCTGCGACACACCGAGTTTCTATAGTGTTATTTCACATGTACGGTCGAAGTCGGTGCATTTAAATCCGAATCAGAGAAGTTCGCATGAAGTTTACTGTATTGCATGGGGGATTCTCAGCTGACTGCTAACAGATCCAATGCAATCTTCATTACGACATCATCAGGTTTTTACAGCTTAAATAGTTAAAAGGCAGATAACTAACAATTATTGGCGTGTAGCAAAATTTAAAGCATGTTTGGATGGTGTCCCACTTTGATCGCGTGCTTTGACGTGTTTGTTTACTGGTGTTAATATTTCATTTTATACTGCGCCATTAGTTGACGTTTCTCGTGGATTCAGTATTATTTAAACACTGCTTAAGAGATATGAAGCTGTGATTATATATTTGTTTTTTATTTTCTATTTAGTCTATTTTAAATAGAATTTATGCATGTTTTATCACTGTTCCTTGAACCTGTGTCTGTACTGTACTGTCTCTGTACTGTCTCTACTCTGTACAGATGTTAAAGGCTGTCGTGGATCTTCTGAAGTTGTTAGATGTATAGCCCCCTTCAACAACAAGGAGAAACAAATGGAAAACACTAAAAGGTCATAATTGTCTATGTGGTTTCTTTTTTTTTTATTTGCTAAGCAGAGCAAATTACCATACAGTAGATAAATATTATTAAAGAACCTTTGTAATATTTAAATTACAACACTAACCAAAATACATGCAGCCTGTATTTTACAGTCATATGACTTTCGGACATCTTCTGTATTATGGTTTGTACTTTAGAAGTTTGTCTAAGGACCAGACGTGTCAGTCTTCAGCTGACAACTGGTTCAGGAGAAGACAGAGATCAGTCGACCATCAGCATGACACAGGCCAGAGAAAACACACCATCAACACTGAAGATCATAAAATCAAGCAGACTGGAAAGGTTTAGTATGATAAAAAACATTTGGCTATTCTGACAGAATAATGTTATAGACTTGCACAAGAAAAGGTTTGCAGGGCTGTTTTGTTGTGTGTGTGAGACGGCCTAGTGAAGCTTTTATAATCTTGCAGATATGGAACGATAACAGATCTGAACCTTCATCTCAGGATAAAAGAATTAACAGGAGATCGTCAGACAGAAAAGGTACTCAGTTATTTAACTAAACATATTAAAATAGTAAATTGCTGAGACTGACAATTCTCTTTCGTATCCAGGTTACAGAGGGACCAAACCTTCCCCAAATCCTGCCGATCGAGCCAAATCAGCAATTACATGTACTAGCACTTTTGAAATGAAACTGGCAGATTTTCCAGAATTGGGTGACATCACACCCAGCAGCCCCACACAGGGATCTCTGCACCTGGAACCACCGAC
>JAZGTI010014877.1:0-13794 GCA_036877585.1 Botia kubotai
TAACACCTACAGTATAATACCGTAATAACGCATCACCCACATTAGCTACACTAGCAAATGCGGTAGAGCACAGTAAATGATACAGTAAAATACCTCAGGGGTCCTCAGATCAGCAGTGAGCAATGAACGTGAGTGTGTGTACTGTACATATGTTAGTTTCAGTATGACATCATCAATCTGTTTTTTGGCTAAACAGGATGCTATTTCAGTATAATATTGGCACTGTACATTAATACCGTACCCTGTGGTATCCAAATACTGTATTTTTGGAAAGGCATTAGATGCACAAAGCTCACGTTTTTGTTGTGATTACCATTAGCACTATGACATTATCTATATGATCATAAAACACAGTTCGTTTTAAATACATTAAAGTCTTTTTTAATATCAAAATTAACATCGGTTATACTGATATTCAGGTAAAGTCAAATCAAATTTAAGGTGCAGTGGATGATGACAAAAACTATTCTTTACGTCATTCCTCGACCGCAATCATGAGAAGTTTACATTTACAATTACGCATTTGGCAGACGCTTTTATCCAAAGCGACTTGCATTGCATTATACTATACATTGTTTCTGATGATGTGCAATCCCTGGGATCGAACCCATGATCTTGGCGTTGTTAACGTCATGTTCTAACCACTGAGCTACAGGAAATCTCAGTGGTTAGAGTTTGATCAGAGATCATGTCTAGAAAGATGTTTTGTGTCTGAATAACAACTGTTATTGTGTCTGTCGAAGACACAGCACAATGCAAATCAAAAACACAGCCATCTTTGAGGAAACCGTTTAATCCTTCATCCAGTCTTGTTTGTTTTGAAGCTCAGATTCAGAGAGATGGCCTCTTTCCCAGAATTCCTGAGTGCCGCTTCCATCCATGGCCTCGGAGCAAGGATGGCCCCGCCTCAGGCGGGATTCATCACGCTTTCCATCCTCAAGGCCTGGCTCTCTATCACAGCTGTCAGGCTGAGCCCTACAGTTCTCGCTGTGACCTTCCGGCACAGGCAGCTGCTGAAGTTTGCCTTGGTCAGTCTTGCCGTGGCCGACCTGGGCAACACGCTGCCATCTGTGGGGACCGACGCTGTGGGCTACTACGTCGTGGAACGGGTCGGTTGTGTGATGGAGGGGTTCTGCGTTGCTTCATTTGGCGAGTGTGTGCTGTGTGTTTTGGGTTCCCTCCAATACAAAAGAATAATTTTAGACTGCATTATGTAACCTCCGTTGAGTTTATCCTCCTGGGCTTTCAGAGTATTCAACAACAATATGGCCTTATTCAAATTTAATGATGTATTTCACGTTATTAATCTCTCTGGAAAACTCTATAAACCTGAACAGCACTTCAGCTGATATTGCAATAGTGATGCTTATAAAAAAGCTTGACTACTACAGCATAACTCTTGCCATCATGGTGTTATGATATGAATGAGATGTGCTATTACTTTATTTATTCAAACTGATGATTTTTCCTGGGTTAAAGACACCACAGATTTACACTGAAGGAGAGACCCAAATCATTTCTAGGGACCAGAATAGTAACGCCCTAGTAACCACTTAGCAACGTGCTAAAGAACATTACAAAGCAATGCAACAGATAAGCATCACGGAACAATCTCGTGTTTGCTATTAGACTGAAACTAAAATTATATTATGTCATAAGGAGTTTTTTTTAAATACAAATCAATACAAGTAGGAGTAAAAGCAGATTAAGCCAAATTAACTGTTAAGTAATTTAAAATGGGTTTATTTCATTTGATTTCATTACCAGCACATAATCAACCACAAGAGTTAATTAACCCTTGAAAGTCAAATGTAGTAATCTAATTCTACTGTTATTTACTCTTTATTGACTGTATATGCATATATACACAATATGCATCTACACACACACATATATATATATATACTTTTTTTAAATGTATATATTTTCTGTAGGGCGCAGAGACACAGATTTACAGACCCTTACTTTAAATAAGCAGCATCTTACATTAATCTTACACATATTAGTATCTATACAGATATGTTTGTGTATGAGGATGGCTAATTCACGAGGCCTCTTTAACAACTACACCGTTGTTAATTGAAAAGTGTGTTTTTGTATATGAACAGATCTGACACAGTTCTTTTGTTGTTTATTCATTAAGTTTATTTAGTATTAATCATTAGAAAATAAAATTTCAATATTGATTAAAATCAAGTCCAGGCCAAAATAAATAGGAAAATTACAAAAAAAAAGTGTATCCATACAAAACCTAGAGGGATATATTATAAGTCATTTGCTACAAAGAGAAAACCTTTCTTTTTTCCTCATGGAAAAAGGCATAACAGAGCAAAGATAAGGACTTTCAGAAGGAGAACATCATCACCACGCAATCTTCCCAATACATTTGTACATATGTTACATTATAATCTTATTTTCCTTACAGCTTTATTAATAATAAAAATTATATAATAGTAGTAGCAACAACTCTAGATGAAAATGTGATAATCAACAGATGTGGCTCTAAAAATGCGTATAATACTTTTCTGTTTTATGCTTGTTTTATCGCTATTAACGTTATACAATACAAAGAAATGTACCTTTTCTCTCTAGTCTCCTTTTCTGTCTTAGCACTGAAAGGTGAAATGTAAATGACAAATATATAGTTTACTAAACCGTACGCACAGTCACAGAAAAAGTACAAAATCCGCCCACCTTAATACACAAATATGAATAGAAAACAAGGAAAACAAATCGCACGTTACAGTCATTTGTGCAAAGACGTACAGCAATGTGCTAATCGTAAAATTTCATTGGTATATTAAAAACCAAATTTTCTGTTTCTCTGTTTTCAGGATCATTTCCCTGACACGAGGTAAAAGTGAAATCTTTAGTTGAACAAGTTTTTTTTTTTTAAAGTTTCTCGTTTATTAAAAACAATGCATATTTTATCGTCCTTACCAGTAATTGCTACGAATAAAACAACATGCCAAGAATGTGCATTGGTCCGTTTACAAGATACAGTATAATTGACACGAAGACCAGAACACAAGTTTTTTTCGCTTGGATCATTTCAGAAGCCCTTTCAGATGTGCACACGCAGTGGTTGAACCCACATGACAGTATTCGGTTGTCTGAAAAGCACAGTTACTCTTCCAAAACACGAGAGATCAATAACACTCACAAACTACATCTCCCACAAACCTATGTTTTTCCCTTTATTTATGCTGTACCGAAGCTTTGCACTTCGTGGCCTTTGCAGTCAAACGTTTTTTTGCCCTTTTTACCCATAATGCTCAGCATCAATTTGTCTGTTGGAAGTGACAGAAAGGTCAGTCGAATCATGTTAATCCTGCGCTGAGGCCTCAGGAAAACCCTTTAAAATTTACAACACCTTCAAGGCAAAAACAATAACGGACGCCTCAAACGTTGATATGTTTCCCCTGCGCTAAAAGAGGTATTTGCAGAAGCCAGAGCTGCAATGAATAGTGGAAAGAAATGGAGAAAAAAAATAATTATAAAATTCACACAAGACTGAGAAGTTGGGGATCTGTATTGCTTAAACAAGTTTCTTGCTGTGCTAAAAACAATAGTTCACCCAAAACTGAAAATTCTGTCTTTACTTACTCCCCCTCGTTTGCCATTTTTCTAAACTGGAATGCTGTTTCTGTCTGTAAAACAGACTGGTTACAAGATCATGAAACATAAGTGTGTCTGTCAAGCTTCAAAATGTTAAAAACGTCACATAAATGATTGAATAAGACTTGTGCGTTACATCGAAAGTCTTTCAAAGGCTCACGGTACATTTGTATGAAGAACAGACTGAAATTTAAACCATTATTGAATGATAATCGAATAGCCGAAGCACTCATCTCTCAGGTATCTGTATTCAGATTCAAAAACAGCACGAGACAGCACTGCTCAGACTGTATGTGTCAGAACAATATTGTAGTCAGTTGTACTGACAGCAAAATGTTGTACTGAGATTTTCCGGGATTAATCTGTCCATGCAAAGCTACTGTATGACTTTAGAAGGCTTGGAATATATGAGGCAAATTCAGTATGAGCCATATATGAATTATACGATTAATTACCGTACTTTGACAGGTGCGTTCACTATGAATTACAGCAGCATGGAAATAAGCCGCAGGAACGTTACAAAAATTACAGCATGTGTTCGGAATGACGTGAGGGCGGGAAAATAAAAATCGGAATTTTCATTTCTGGGGGAACTGGTCCTACAAGGACACATGATGGGAGCACACACTTCAAGCAACTCAAAACTTCCCCATCATCGCCCATTTTTTTCCACAATCCTCTTTCTTATCATAATCATCATCGTCATTACCATCTTTACAAAACTGCAAGTACATTTTTTAATCTGCACCCATCAGGGCACGCAACACCCAATGATGTTGTTGGAATTTAACTGCTGGTCTGAAATAAGCTTTGGATTTCCCTCCGCAGCAGTCAGGGAATAAATTCGCTATTCATAGATCAGCTATTCATAGACCAGCTAGTGGCTTCTCCATGTGGCAGCATTTTCCTGGTGAGGGTTGTACAGTTTAATTGCAGGCTAATTAAAGCAGCATTGTGAATGCACAGCGCATTTACCATTGCACCTTACTGTGCACCTCCCCTGCACAAAATATGCAACGAAACCCCTTAAAATGGAAAGTCCTATTCGACAGACTCAATATACACGGACGGGAACACAATTAAGACACTATTCTGTAAAGCCCTACCAAAATCCCCATAAAGGAGGTCAAAAGTTGTGACCCATACTGCTTGCCGTAGAAGGAACACTATGTTGGTTTATGCTTATGAAACAGACACTGAAAAAACAGCTTGCATATCTTGTGCGGGTGTCACAGACATAACCTCATATAAAATTGGCTTTTTTTTGTTCTAGTTTTCACAAACGAGTAAGAATGCATATGAGCAAAGAATAAAGGCAAAATATTTAATAAAGTACAGTACCTGTTAAAATAACACCAAATGTCTTCTTTTTGTAATGCAATAACATCAATCAGGATTAATATTGCTGATTTGTTTTGTACAGTACATAATTACAAAATATATAATGTCTCTTTACAAAGTTCTTCTTTTGCGTTATATTACAAGTCATTTACAGCATACTATGAAATATCAAACAGGCTACCCTAAATTAAAAAAATAACCTGCTAGTGCATTCAACACAAATGCTGAAATCTTCTTGGAAAGTATGTCCAGTTTACCACAAACCTGCATGATATCCTTATTGTAAACCAGTGTTGTATAATTAGCGTTTGTTCTCTAAAATATGCAGTTTACCTTATCATTACTAAAATAAAGTATGGGTCGTTAAGTTCAAACTAAAGCCTTTTGAGGAGGGATATGCCATACTTAGCTTGCATTGAGCTTGCAACATGCTTGATATGCAAAACCCTTAAAGTGACTGAGGTAATGACATACGCGCTCTGATTGTCATCACCTTGGAAACAGCCCCGCCCCCCTGTGTAGCTCACCTCGCTGCTCATTGGTCCATTTCCTGCAGTGACAGTACAAGCAGCCAATTAAAGGTTCACTTCCAGAGCTCAACATCAAGCTAGGTGAAGTCCACATAATCACCTTCGATTGCGGCGGATTAGCCAGTTTACTCGACTTTCCTGCGCAAACAGGAAGTGGGCGGGACCAACGCGTCTATTCTTTCAGTGCCTTTCTGTTCCGCTGTAAAGGCACTTCTTTAGGTAGTAAGCCAATAAATATACTTTATTTTCATTTGATCAGTTGTCAATGAACACGCTAGCCTGTTAGCATCCGACGCTAAACAGATGCTATAAAGTGGTGATGCATATCATCTCATCTGCCAGGTCCTCCTCATAGCGGGGTCGAGGTTCAGCCTCTGGTTCTTCATCACTGTAGCTAGCTGGAACGTCTTGTAGCTCATAGTCTCGGGGACTCAGTACAGGAAAGACATTGACGCCATTGACTCCCTGCGCGATGCCACCGTTCAGAAGATGGCTGGCGGCACTCTCCATTTCGTCAATGGTCATTTCACACGCGTCCGCGATTTCGTGCTTTGTGGCGGCGACAAACTTTGGATCCTTGGCGTATCGGCCCAATCCTTCGGATATCAAGACCTGCGCATGGACGGAGAAAAATAACAAACCGTTGGATTGCGTCTCCACTGACAAACAAACAAAGTTCTATATTACCAACGGCCTGGGAAACATTTTGTCTCAACGTTGAGGACGGTGGAAAACAGTTGCACTGTATTGTTTTTTGTTTGATACCGTACATCTGGCCTTTCGGACTTTTGAAATCGAGAACCGTTTTAGCTATATCCTTTCCTAGTCTGAAGTATGTACTTTACACCAAAGCCGTCCAAAACACACAATTTAACGGATTACGTCATAAAAATAAAAACGGAAGATGTTGGTCTCACCGCCTCCACCAGGCTGGTGGCGCTGCCTCTCTTCTGATGGTACTGGTTCCTGTACTCAGGTGGGACCTGCAGGTGAATGGGTGAATAATTTCTCTGCTGGTACTCGGGGTCATCTGTATACCACGAGCTCTTTCTGACGGATGAATGACTGCTGCTTGCGCTGTCCCTCAGAGGGCGATCCACGCGGATCAGGGGCGTGTAGTAGGGCGTTCTGTCTTTACTTGCAGGTGTGGGTGGAGGTGACGCCCACGACCTGGTCGATCGTGTAGGTGAAAGCTTGTGAGCCCTGCTGGAGTCTAGACCTGCTACAGCCATCACCTGCAACAGCGGACATAAATATATTGTATTACTGCGCTGACAATGGTATAAAACGCATGCTGGATGAAGTAGTCATGCCAAATGAATACAATGACTGTAATTTCACCTGGTGTTGCATAAGATGTAAAGGAAGAGCAGTGCGCTGGTGAGGAAGGTCATCTTGACTGCTCTGTCTGCGCAGACACTCAAAATTGAACGACGACCTCCGGTGACCTGTGGAAATATGCGTATGTAAGTGTGAATCAGAGAAATGCTCTTTAGTTCTGGCTGATAAACCTGATTTTGATCAGCCATGATCAAAGCCAATATAAACTCACAGATCAACTGAAATTGACATTACGTGTGAAGTAATTGATCATTATGTTGCTTGGCAACCATAAACCAGCAAGTAAACAATGTAACTTGTCAGAAAATCAATAATATTTGTGATTGTAATTATTCATATATGTCATTTTGTATGATCTTTTATTGTATTGCATGCCTAATAACACTATAATGTGGTTTATTGCTATAATGTGGTTTATTGCTATATGTGCTATTATTGCTATAGTCTATTTATATATATTCTTATTTTATTATGTCTTGAGGCATAAGACTCGCCTTGTGGTGTAGGAGGAAGTAGTCTTCTCTTTGGTGACCTATGCGAGTCATGATAAAGGGGCTGCTCATCGTCGTCATAGTAACTGTCGGGATGGTGGTAACCCCTTGGTGTCTCATACTCTTGGTCACTGTTGGGGCACCTGCACAGGGTCATTAAAAGTGGTTCATAGGTTAGAGTGCAGTTTCATAATATTTGCTTGGACACTGTAGCTGGCTGAACGCATTACAGACATACAACATCAAAATATCAATATTTATGGCAATATGACACAGCAGCATTATTGTGGAGTTATTCAGAATCGAATGATCTAATGTTTAAAACGGATGATGAAAAGCTGAATGCTTCCAAAAGACTGAATGAACACATGAAGGAAGAGTTTAAGAGTTTAGTTTCTAACATATTGTCAAGCTGTTAAATACCACAGATCTAATATTTTTGATATTTTTAATTAAATATCACAGCTTGCGCACAAATGCTCGTTTTGGCTGAATGCATCCGACGGTTCCTATAATTATACCTATCACCCGACAGCATGCTATCATCTTCATAAAACTCTTCTCCGCTGTAGTACTCTCCAGAGTAATGATCTTCATCGCAGTCCTCCTCACGGCGTATAGTGGGTCGTCTTCTGTCGCTGCCCTGCGACCTGTGTGAAGGTCAGAGGGGTCAATGAGAGGTCATCAGATTGCAATTAACGCGTCATTGCCTGACCATGCCTGACCATGCCCGACCATGCAGATGCGAGTCCAGAGTGCAGCAATGCAGCAAAACTTCGTTAACGAATGAGCATGTTATCAATACAGCAGCTAGCAGTGTCGTAGCATCGAACACTAGTTTTAGCGTGTAGCTGTACAGCCTTCAGAAATCTAGTCTCAGCTCAAAGATGTTCCAGGGTTTGAAAATTTTACAACACCTTGCGGTGAGTCTAGATTTCTTCAACGACTGTGAAGCACAGACCTTCAGAGTAAATGCAATAATTAATTAAACGCAAAAATGAAACAAGGCGGTGAAAAATAAGAAATGCAGTCTGTGATGTTATACTGTACCCAATGCTGGGGAATAACTAACTAACCAGCTAACTAAAAGTAACAAGGTTACAAACTTCTTATTTTAGCAGTAAAACAACATCTTAGCCGTTTTCAAAACAGTGTTGCTGGTGCAGTGAAAGAGTAGCCTGTTAGCATGTATATTTAAAAATATCGGCTACTTTATAGTGACTTCTTATTAGTAAATAATTATTTTTGTTTTTAAAACAAATAGCGCTTTCCCAACATTACTCGTAAATGTATTCAATAATTTAAGCTAAAAAAATTAAAAAAGACAAAATTTGCAAAAGTTGCAAAAATTAGAAGTGAGATAGGTCGTTAAGATACGCACGGCATATTGAACAGACTGACTTCTCACGCCTTGTTTTAGTTTGTGTCAAATTAAATAGACTAAACGAACTAGCAGCCCCATTATCCCAACATAAGATTTATGTAGCATTTAAACAGTGGTGAACTTAAAGGACAACTCTTATCTTAAAAAAAAAACTAAATCCAGATTACTTGTTAACTAGATACTTAAAACACTGTGTAAAAGTGTTACTTGTCTTTCTATAAGCTAGTTAATTTATCTAACCAGTCATCCTTTAAGGCACCTAATCACTTTATTTAATTAGCAACGGTTATTATCCAGCATACACATGCAGCAAGCCCCACCCCTTTTTCACAAAGCCCCACCCACTCACGACACCCAGAGACTTAAAAACACATCTGGCTTAGGTAAAGCTACCAATTCAACTCTTTATAATGATTTACAATCAAAATCTCTGTGTGTGTATAAGGCTGTGTCCCAAATGGTACTCTGAGCATCACCCTGGGAGTCCAAAATCTGGTCACACAGACTGTTGGGTAGTAGTTCCTATGTTTTGAAGCTTAAAATGACAAATGGAACACCCAACAACCACAGGTGTAAATCAAGAGAGCCATTTGGTACCGAGCCGAGCTGGAAATAATCTTAAATAAAAGTTCCCGCGTTTAACAACATTGTTACCCAAAAGCACAATTCTGCTAATTATTGATGTTCTTTGTCTACAAGCAAGAATACCTAAACACATAATGCCTGCTAAAACGTACCTAATATACGTCTCATAGTAGCGCCTTCTGCTCCAGAAAGCAGAGAGATGGTCAAGAGAAAGTATTTTGGTTAGGAAGGAGACAAAGGTGGAAATGGCAAAGGGAAACAGGAAGTGGACAGGATGGGCAGATACATGATACTGTATATACACGATATATAGCACGTCTGTATATGTGAAGCTGTTTTACACTTAGTTTGATGCCTTGGTCTGAACCCGAGTTGGATCTTTGTCCCAGACTCACACCGGGTTCACACCAGAAAATATCTTTAAAAGACCATGGCAACAGAGACTGGATACTGTTACGGGCCTGATAATGGACCAGCGGAGGTGAGAGGAGGCCAGTGGGTGAGTGACAGCGAAGTTGTCTTTGATTAATTGTGCAGAATTGTTCAAGAGGAAAATAATTCAGAATCTAATGATCTAATGTCTAAAGCTGATGATGAAAGCTGCATGTTTGCAAATGACTGAATGAACACGAGTGCTAGCATACTGTCAAACAGTTAAAAACGTACAACATCAAAGTAACCAGTAAAAGCAAAAACAGATGGATAAACTCAAACAGCCAATCACCTTTGCCCATGAGGCGTTCTGGGCTTGTCGTATTCTCCATAGTACGATCCTGGGTAGCCATTGGCGGTCATGTGGTCATAGTAGCGATTATGTCCTCCATTGGGTAAACTGGAAACATTGGCATTGTTGAGGTTGATGTTGGTAGACTTGGGCGACTTGTTGTAGGTATTGTGATGATGGTGGTGATGATGATGGTGGTGGTGGCGATGATGGTTTTGTTGTGCCATGGCGTTTGCGCGGTCCAGTCGCCCCACGGGTTGCTCCATGTGGGCGTAATGCGGGGGTGGCTGCACCTGCAGGGGGCGCTGTGTGGCGTTCGTCTGGTGGCCGGAGCTCCTCCGAGGGTCTCCGTTCACATGATTGATGTGGTTGCCGAACAGCCCCCCGTTTCGCTGTGAATAAACACTTGTGATCATGACGTCAAACAACTGAACCGCCTAGAGACGCAGCGACTCTTTATTATTGTCATTTCTCAATGATCTCATGGTGAAAAATTAATTCAAAAGGAGGTTAAATGACATATAGCAGAAGTTCTCAACTGGTGGCTCACAGGTTTGTTGTGGTCAATGTACGGAAAGAAAAATAGCGCCAAAAGGAAAACATATTAAAACAGAATAAAACTAAGAACAAATTTGAATGAAACTAAAACTAAAATAAATATATGCTAATAATAAAAAATTGACAATATGCAAACTGGATTTACAAAGATTATGCATTTACCAACAAATATGTATTTTCCCTATTTTGTATATTTTCGGACCTATGCAGTTTTTTGTGAATGATACAGTTCGAAGTTCAAAGACTTACAGTAAATTATTGTATGATTCTGGTACTGTAAAATCTGGATTCTGGAGCAACACCAGCTGACAACAACTGACATATGATGTGAGTAAATTCAAACAGAATTTGAATTTGAACTTGAGTGAAATGAACTGAATCTGAACTCAGGAGATCTACTGATAAAGTGAATTAGACTGAATTTACATGTTACACTATAGCATCACTACAAAACTGGGATACTGATGTAGCTAATGTACTGCATGAGGTAAACATCGATAAAGACAGCAAAAATCCTAAACTGCCACCTCTAATGTCAAACGTTAAGACCACCAGCCTCAGGCCTGGGAGAATTTATCCCTGTACAATGTCTTAATCTTAGACTGATAAGTTTGTACGACCTCCAGGGATGGTTCACAATTCATCGCAACTCCCCTAAGGCACCTTCGCTCTTAAAAACAGAACTGTTTCCATTTATACCAGATAGTTCAGGTGAGAAAATAAAGTGCATATCGATTGATAAAAGGGGAAAGGGGAGGGGTCATAAAAGTTGAGTAATTTACCCTATAAATTTCTTCATCCTCCTCTGGGATAAAGTCTACTAGCTCGTCATCCTGCAGGTCACATGATATCGCACGGCGAATTTCTGGCCCAATGTCATGCAGCGTACGGAGGCCAGCCTGTAACCATGACGACAAGATAGCTAAGCACCTGCTCTTCATCGAGGACTGAAAATGGTGACCGGCTAACAACACACGCTAACACGGGTCGGTTCACCAGACAAATCGACACAAACAGGCTTAGAAGAGACGTACCAGACAGGACAAATTTATGAAAGATGATAAAAATAACGTTAGACAAAGAGTAAAATACTATATTAATTTAAAATAAGTGCACACTACACTAAAATTTTATCTATAACTTTAACTGCATAACTAATTTAACCAATACACTTTTCATACGTCTAGTGTATGTTCCTAAAAATAAAGTGTTTTACTGTTAGCTAATCAAAATAAAAACCTCTGAACAAAGACTTAACAACATGTTTGCATTAAAATCAAACACACAAAGATGTTTGATTTATGAAAATGGAATAAAACACCTTAAAACAATGATACATGATGAATAATAACTCTGAAGTGATGGTAAACCAATACAAACACTTTAAACTACATATACAACACACACACATTCACAGATCACCATAGTCACACTGAGGGATCCATATTCAAGCTAAACCAACATTTGAATATCCGTAAACAGAGAAATACAGTTACAGTACAGGTACAGTATAGGAGGCATCATGTAAAGAAATACTGTTCATTCTGTCAAGGTTCATAAGGGACATTCGCACCGACAGTGACTGGCAGCAACAAATCAATTAGAAGTTATTTATTTACTAATGACATTTGGCGAGTTGAGGCAACATGAATAAGGGGCGAATTTAACTGTATGCAAATGAACAAGGACATATAGAGGCGGTAACCAATGGGAGTTCAGATAGCGATGCTCACGTGATCTGCTAACTCAATGCAATTGGATATTGCCAATTGGGACGCATGCTGGCAACAGCGTAAAACGGCAGCAAATTACATTGGAACTGCCAAATAATACCAAAAAACAAGTCACCATGATTTGGAATATCACTGCCAGTGTTAAAAATCCAAACATTGACATTAAACATATTCAAAGTGCATGTACCTCAGATCAAATGAACAAACAACTTCAACCGTAAATACTCTCCAAAATTCATCCCCTCAACACACAAACAAACACCCACCTGCAGCGCCACGGCCGTGTTGTTCTGAGCTGGGTGGACGCCCACCAGACCTTCTTCTTTGCGTTTCTTGAATTTCCTAAAGTAGTCCTGTATCAGGAAAGTGGCATAGAACTTCCCCACGGTTACCTCATCATCTATGTGAACAGACCACACACACACGGCAGCTTCAACGCAGGTGCACGCGCACCTCAGCGGTGTCGCACCACCAAACAGAATGTGACTAAGTGATGCTGCCTATGTTACACACAGCTGCAGTTAATAAATAAAATGACGGCCTTGCAACATACAGATCACAGTTAGAGCCCAACATGTCTTCTGTAGTTTTAATAGGGTTATACTGAAACATCTATATAACGATACGCAAGTTTAAAGGTTACTTTAATTTGACTATACAAACATACTATTATATTATTGTAATATTTAACAAAAATTCATAAATATATCTTTTATGTATTACGTTTTCAGTGTAAAATTGTAGCGTTTTCTGGTTGATACCAGGTCACATTTTATGTGGCCATTCATAATAATAATTGATAATAATTATACTGTATAACTGTCTAACTAGTCAAAATAATGCTATTTAATCTAATGTACATTATTATTTCTCATTTAATGTGTGAACTACATTAAAATACTACAGAATGTTTTTCTATCTGTCAAAATTAAGTCACAAATTTAAGACAGACTGTAGATTAGAAGCATATTGTAAATGCTTGACACTACATATCAGCATATTAGCATTAGCACAGCACCAGCCACAGGGTATGAGGTTTATTTTTGGGGTTTGCAAGAACTGCGACAGCTAAGCCATCTAACTGCACTAAAATCCAGGCCTATATGAATTTATCTTTTATTAGTAACATGCAAGCAAGCAGAACTAAGCAATGTGTATTTGAAGGTTAGTGCGTCTGAATACATGAGTGTAAATGTGTTCATCTACAAGGTTGTGTGTGTGTGTGTGTGTGTGTGTGTGTGAGAAACATTCTGAAGCAGGGGTCTGTGTCACTTTTTAAACAAGCATGTTTGGGGACACACCAGGAAAGAAGAGGCAACATTAGTTCCATGCCACCACCCTAAAACAGAATTGCTTCAGAATATTCTGACGTTTTAAACTTTTACATAAACAGAAACACAGTTAATGAGGAACGGAAGTTGTGGAGAAGCTCAGGCACAACAAGATAGACAAAGAAAGACAGACAGATGAAGAAAGAGCAGAAGAGAAA
>JAZGTI010014878.1:0-13792 GCA_036877585.1 Botia kubotai
GAGGCAAGTGAAGTCTATTTTTATATATGTACATATGTAAAAGTTAATAAAAAATATATATATACACATGTAAAGTATAATAAAAAAAGATCACATATTACACATTTTCCAAATAACATGTAAATTATACACAAATATTTTAGACTAAATTATGCAATTCATATATTTACTTTTAAAATGACTATTTATGCCGCAGTATAAACAGCAATTGTGGATAACATAAAATATGAAAATACAAAAACAATTCAGGGTTTAGATCCCGATATAAAAATTTGGGAAAAAAGAAAAAATTTTAGTATGTCATATTTTAACAGCATATGAAACCTGATAAATAATTTAAGGAGAAAAAGTAAAAAAAAGAAAATGACTTCTTCCGTACAAAACGCTCTTCAGATATCCTGCTATATGGATCTCACCTCGCCTCTGTCATCTGTGTGTCATCAATTATAGATTAGAATTTAAAGAATATTCATGAGTTGACATGGCAACACTGATCACCCTTCAGTAAAGATCGTTTCTGTCTCTCTCAGCGCTCGGGTGTGCCCGAGGTCCCTTAGGAAAACTAAGCATAAAAGGGGTTAAATGTGATGTCTTGCGTCCTCTCCCCCTTTAATGTCCCCCTTCCAAATGTACTTCAAAACTCTGTTAATCTGCGGCACACAACATTCCCATTAGCATAGCCCAGCCCCCTCATAAAAATTCCGGCTAGTTTAATTAAAAAATGTAAATTTACTGTCATCCGAAGAGCTGCAGAATTAGGACAGCAACGGCCTTTTTTATTGCTTAAGACATCAAATTGATTCGCTTGTTGCTAAATTGTGATAAAGGTTATTGAGGGCCTGAGACCCTGGGTTGTTTTTTCCTCCTCATTTGATCCTGTTTTGCAGATGACTGGAAAAGGTGTTCAGAGTGGACAGAGAGAAAAAAAACGTTTCTGTTCACGCCGAAATAAGCTACTGGAGAAATTAAAAAAACTCCTCTGTACAGCTAAAGAGCACATTTTAAAATCTCGAGTGTGCCTTCGAACAACATTTGAAATGTAAAAAAAAAGTACTCAAGCCGCAGAGCAAAATTTGATTCCATTAAAAAAAGTTTCTGATAAAAATGACAATTATCAGGATCTGCTTCTGAGAGCTCATGAGATTCCTAATGCGCTTTTAAAGCGTTACAATTATTCTTGCTTAATTTCATTTAATCTTTCATCGCTTATATTTTAGAACACTAAAAAGTGTTCAGTAAAAACATTTCTTGCCTGAGGGACAATAAGGCAAAAGGACATCAAATCCAAAAACTCTGCAAAAAAAAATGTGACTGAATTGTTGCCTAATATTAATACTTCAGCTATGACAAAACCTACTTTTTATAAGGGAAAAACTGAATCACATATCTGTGTATTTATTTAACAAACTATAAAGCAAATAGAGCATGAGTCCTAACTAATTAGACCTACAATTCGGTTTCAAAATTAAAAAGTGACATTTTTATTATAAAACCATATTTTTATTTAATGAAAAAAATATGCATTTTAAAGTAAACTTGTAGCAGAGGTCACGACGCATAATCAAATAAGTAGCCTGATGACATCCGAAACTCTACATAAACAATGTTATGTAAAACACATCGAAAGACGCACAAACAAACAAGTGTGGAAATAAACACTACAATTCTAGCGTAAACTAAAATTACCACCGACCTGATCAACTTTATTTCCCAGGAACCCTCAACCACGCTACACAAACTGTACACAGTAGAACAACAGCCCTGTGATGACACGTTATTCGGTGAACATGCTGTAATATTTCTGATTTCATAACATTATTTAGATCTGTACGTACCGAAGCCCAAACATCATTACGAGATGAAATTCATTAACGTGTGTGTGACCGATATATGAAGTGCTTCAAAATATCCCTAAACTGAGTGAGGAGGGATAGAGCGAGGGGTATCATTTGTTATGTGTGTCTTTACATGTGTCAAAACAACGATACTACAATATTATGTTTATTAATCCCCTTAGCAACAGAGCCTTAGGCCACGGCACTCACTTCACTGAAATTTTAACATGCCCATGTAGCACTATAAACTATATCAGAAAAACCCAGCACTCTCACTCACAGAGGGCAACATGACTGCTTTAATAAAGCAAGACATACGAGTTTCAAAGATCGCCGAATGCCTGTAGCTAAGAGTGATATGTTGTGTCTAAATAATAGAGCAAATACACTTCCAGGTTTAAAATGAAAGTAGTGTACTTAAATTCTCTCTCTCTTGAGAGATACGAGTACACAGAGTGAAGAAAACACGGGACTCGGGGACAGAGTGCTCGTATTATACACTGGCGTGTTCACAGGACTTGTCACTAAGTTATAAATTACAGTACAGTAACCTCACAGCAACGACACACAACAGTTAAAAACATAACCAACTTCCCTATTCACACACACTCACATGCACTGATAATCACACATTTGATATTAAAACACACTTAAATACAGACACACACTTTTACACACACACATACAGAGCTGCAGTATAGAGGAGGGTCACTTACCATATTCAGGGTGGTCGAAGTTAAATCCTGACAAGCATGTAACTTTCATAATATTACTCGACTCTGTTTGAAAATCATCAGAAGCTGGCTGGTCAGGGAGAAAGAAGAACTGAAATAACTGGACAATAAAAAGCCTTTCTCTCAGTCATACACTAAACTCCTTGACATGCAATCTGTCAATAGTTTGTAGCAGAGATAATGCCGGCTGCCACGAGTGAAGTTGATTGGCAGCTTGGCTTGGCCCCGCCCTCCTGTGGTTTGACAGGGGGTAGGTGAAATAATACAAAGCCGGCCCCTTCCTTGCCTGCTCCTCCTCTCTCTCTCTCTCTCTCTCTCCCTCTCTCTCTCTCTCTCTCTGTATCTCTGTCTCTGGTTCTGCTCCTCTACACATGCACACACCAAGCAGTTGGCGATGTCTGAATAGGCAGATAGGAAATTACAGCAGTGCTGGAACCTGAGAACACTCTTTGCCTCCCCTCAGTGGGCCGGCCTTCCCATCTTTGGGTTCTTCAACTCTCTGGGGGAGGAGCCTTCCACGATTCCATGAAAATGAGGAGGGAGGGAGAACTCACAGGATTCAGAAATAATATCAAGCTCATTAGATAGATCGGCCTTACATTTTATGAGCGCGTTTTTCTTTTTTTTTGTGAAGATAACGCCACGCCCGGTTTAAAATAAACAAAATGTTCTGAACTGCTGCTGTGGGGAAGACCCTTGTGGCCTCTGTCTGTTTGACTATCGCAGGTAATTTTATGACTGTTATTTACCGAGAACAGGAAGTTTGTGGAAATCTATATAAATGAATACCAGAGAACTTTACTGCTAAAACAGAAATGCTTATTTAAGGGAAAGGAGCAAAATGAAGAAAAGTACGTTAAAAGACTCTAATTTGATTGCATTTTGCTGGTTCTTACTCAATTGTCACCACAATTTCACAAATGTTATTAAATTAACTAAAATGCCCCTCAGTTTCTTCAATAAAAATCACCTAATTTGAACAGTCATATTTATGCAAAGAGAAACAGAGAAACATCAATATTAAACAGTCATGGCACTCGCGCGCTTAGGTAACCTTATCCTCGGAACAGTTGGTTGTATATTACGTGGAAGAAAAAAAACAACATGCCCCCATCCCCCGATCTCCTCTCCTCCCTCCCTTTTTCCCTCCTTCTCTTCTTCATTCATCTTTGGCTGCTCTTTATGCGTTTGTCCCCCTGATAAGGTATCAGTTTTCATTGTAATTTCAGGTGAAATGATAAACGCCAGCCGTTACCAGGTTACAATGAATACTTTATAAGACAAAGACCTTATTTGCCTGGCAGTTTCTTCCGCTGTGGCATGCAAAAGCTCACCAGGACATTTTCAGCATATTTTTATATAAACACGGTCAACTTTCAAAGTATTTCCATTTTCAGTGAGAACATTAAAGGTAAACGCCACGCAGGAAGTGCTACGTTTTGGGCAAAACAAAAGCGGCTAAATTTCTGAAGTGCTGGGAAATAAGGCCAATCAAAAAAGGGAAACGCATATTCTGGATAATGCCCCATAACGCTGTCAAATGAGTCAATCCCAAGTTCCTGTTTGCTAACTGCTACATCTCATTTGTGAGCATAAAACAGGTTTTGGTTGATTTAGTGATTACGCTGGTGAGTCATAAAGCAACAATGGCAAAGCGTTCGCACCTTAAACTCAATAATCCAGAAGGGAAGAGCTTGTGCAGTCAGTCCTCATCAAATATCTTTATGACATTCCAAAGAAAAACCTAAACATGCAAAATATCAGCAAACACGCCACACCTATCAGCCTTTGCCAACTTTACAAAAGTTTTGTAACAAAACAACATAATGTCACCTTTGCCGACAGAACGTTTTGTCAATTACTAACGCTATGTTAAAAATGTTGCACAAGTTCTCCTGCTACAGTCTGACGACACAGTAAGATGCGCAATTCGTCCAATGAGTGTCTGCCGATGGAGCTTAACGCACATATTTTAGGATAAGGAACCGTACGCTCCAGCCAGGATCATTTTTCTTTCGCTGCCGTTTCTGTTTCTCGGAGAGGAGCTGAATAGCGTTTGATGTGGCCTATTATGATGATATGCTCGGGGCATGGGGGCGAGCAGGGAGGAGGGCTGTGACATGGCAGGGCTGCATCCGTCAAAGAGAAGCAGGGGCCAGACGTTTAGCGGCCCCTGACCGCGCACTCCAGGAGGGGCTGGTCTGATGGCCGCCCGCTCCAAGCTCCTCGCTCTACCGGGACAAAAGCCAGCGCCCAGTTGAAAGATGTGAATTGAGGGCCTTTGTGCCCAGGGCCCGGGGCCATGCGGAGTTAGAAAACTGACCTTTGCTGGGAGTTAGATTGTGTTTGAACCCTCTCGCTGTCTCAGGCAGCGGGACGCACAGACGGAGCGGACAACAGTGAAGTATCGCCGAAAAGACAGACAAAAAACGAAATAAAAAGACAGAAAAAGGAGCATCA
Organism: Botia kubotai; assembly: GCA_036877585.1. NCBI lineage: Eukaryota > Metazoa > Chordata > Actinopteri > Cypriniformes > Botiidae > Botia > Botia kubotai. The sequence continues at coordinate 5,030 of JAZGTI010014878.1, forward strand.
GCTCCTCAGAGCAGAGAAAAAAAGCTTTTCCACAGAGACTTTTTCACCATTAAAAATGGAGCGGAGGAGATTTTTTTCTCCTCAAATCTCACATGTGAAGCTGACAGGAAATTGAATGTGACAAAACGGGAGTTTGGTGCGGAGGCTTGAAAAGAAGGCCTGAGAAAGCGTTTGCCCTTGTATTGTTCTAGCGAGCCTGTGATGTTGAATATTATTCCCCCTCACGTCTATTTGGATAGCATTATATATTTATTTTCCAGGGGTGACTGTATTGCATACAGAAACGCGAGTGTATCTCCAAAAGAGACGGTCAGAAGTTACTTATCATAAACTAATTGGCCCGTGCTGCGGCGACTGGTGGCCGTGATCTTTATAATGAAAATATCTTTATTAGATTAGGCTATCATTGTTTTTTGTAAACAAATGACAATGCGCGTGGTATGTGTGTGTGCGTACTAATTCATGCAAAGGTTAAACATGTTCTTGTGCGCACGCTGCATAAACAGGTGCACAGCTATCTAGCGGTAGACTGAAATGTCCACTTCACTTAAAAAACATTACTTAAAAGTCAAACCATTTTTCTTGACACAGCTTTCATCCCCTGCCTAGCATCATTATATTTCAGCATCTCCCCCGGATGCAGACGGTCCTAATGTAATCTTCCTAATTTTGGTCTCTCGCAATCTGGTTTTAAAAGGGAATGAGAGAAAGGGGCACATTTCTGAGGGCCCTGACCATAATCATTTTAGACAGATAGCTTCTCCCATCGCAGATGAGCAAATATTTGTAAACTAGCTATCTAATGGAAAATTATAGTGAAATTAGAGCGAAATTCACGACGGAGAAATCTGATTACCTCTAATTTTATTATGCCATCTTAGCCCACACAGCATATTTTTGTAGAGTTTTTTTCCATAAATACCTATGCCAGGGGTCTCGGTAATCAAATAAAATTGAAATTCATCTCCCCATTAAATTCAATTAGGCGCAATTTCAAAAGCCTATCAAAGATTTTAATTACTAAATTATAAAAGTCTCCAATGCCAAATTGGGGAAGAAAAAAGTACATCCCTGCAATGGGGGCGAAAGCAAGTAAATAACTCAAACTCGAAATCAAACCAGAGGAGGAAATTGTTGATCCGAAAAAAGATACCGAACGGAAAATAAAATTAAGCAAGCAGAGGGCCTTATTCAGCGGCTCTCTGTGCCGAATGACGTGTGGTAAACGCAGGGCTCCTGGACCGGAGGAAATGAACTTAGCTGAAGTACGCTCTGCTTCTAAACGTCTGCCCTCCAAGTTATTACGCCATAATTGACTAATTGACACCTTAATTTCATTTATGGGCCCCTGCATTGAGGAGTCAACCTCTGGGTATGGAGGTGGTCCAGGAAGAGAGCAGAAAGCCAGTATCCTGTGTGCAGGTGCAGAGCGTCTGTTCTCCCTCTTCATGTCACGATGAAGTCTGATAATTAAACGGCAAAGGGAAACGTATTGACTGGGCAAACGCATAAGAAACAGTGTTTTAACACACTGAAATCCTCCATACCTGCTAACAATGACAGCCGGCGAGGGTTCGATCATGCGTGCACAACCAATATCCTCGCAACTTGCCTCATTGGGCATCAATTTGTTTTCCTGCGGTAACTCTTCCTGCAAGAAAACGTGATAAAGACTGTTTTTCTAGGTGAGGTGAAACGCAGCATTTAAATTGTGTTTACCCATCGGAAGCCCTGTATATCACAACACATATTTACAGACAATGAATTCACGGCTGAATGGGTTTTCTGTCAAAGCGCACCATACCGTAACGCGACACCCCAGCTAACAAGGAACATTCTCAGAACGTTGGCTTTGAACGTTCTTTGAACGTTTTTGCAAAGTTATCAAAAAATGTTCTCGCAGTAATGCCAGCAGAACTATTTTTAATGTATATATCATATATATCAAAAGCTCTTAGGTTGTTAGTGAAACGTTTTTAAAACGTTACAGAATGTAAAAAGTTTAAATAATGTCCAAGCCATGACATGAAAACAAAAAACTGGACGCCTAAAACAAATCTTAGAGTATACAAAATAACATTGTTTGACTTTTTGTAACTTAGCGGAAACATTCGAACAACCTTAAATTGTTGGCTGGGACCGCAAAGGGCCGGCTCTTTAAAAGCCACATCAAAACCCACAGTTACCTTTCCACAAAAGTCCTCACAATGGGACAGTAGCGGGGTCTCAGGTCACCTAGTAGGCTCGTTTCCCAGCCACCCCCTACTCCACACCAATGGGCGGCTAAAACAACAGCACAGCAGCCTGGGAGAACTACAAAGCTGCATTTGAAAGAACACCTGCTGCTTTTATTCACTTAACGCTCTTTAACTGCTCCCAGTGTTTGTTTAAAAGCCATATCCTAAAAAGACAACCTTCAGGCACTGGATTGGGCGATGATGAATTAGATAAATATTGGCATTAATTGTTGCTAGACAAACATCTCTCTGTCTGGGTGTGGGGGAGTGCAGCTTCTGGAAGATTCTGCTCCGTGGCGAGCGAGGTTCCAGCAGAAGACGCTCTGTAAATATTACTAAACTGAAACTTTAATCTGCTTTTTTCCACACTCAAGCTGGCTAGGTATTAAAGATAATCTTTTTTGTGTGTCATATGGTGAGAGATATGGATGGAGCTAATTTTTAGAGACAAATCTGATATTTGTCAACTGCTCGAAAAAGCCTGGGGATTTTATGCTAATCCTCTCGTGGACGTGAAGGCGCGTTTACAGCGAAATGCAGATGGTGTGGAGCTCTCAGTATCCCGTCCAGACCTCTGCGCTCACGGAGCGGCCCGGGGTGGACCATCACGATTAGCCGACATAGCCGGATTTTTTGACTGCAGTTTATGCTGGTCAACAAATACCTACTTACTTAGGAAGAGACCATCTGACTGTCAACATAAAGTGACCAACCACAGTTTGTTGATGTTTAGGGCATCAAGATTAAGTCATCTTAGAAATAATTGTAGTCAGGCTATTTCACAAACATAGACTATTTGACAGACATAATCTAGAAAACAAAGAATATATACATATATACTGTATACCATATTTATATATAAACAAAAACTATTCAGTTTGTGGAGATCTTGCCACTAAAAGTCTCAAAATCCAGTGATTAGTCCTTAAATACTATTTTTATCAATTTGACTTCCAAACTGATAAATAATCTATGTGCTATTACTATATTTTATACCTTACAGAGAACTTTTAGAGAATGCTAGATAACATTCTGAGAATGTTCCCTGTTAGCCGGGCCTATGCCACTCTTTTCCCTCTGTTTATTCTTCCCCGTTGTTTGCCCGGCTACATCCTCTGCAATGATTAAAAATTTAATACAGCGCTAACTTTACAAGTCTTTCTTTTTCTAATATAGACACATGGAAAATTATCATTTAAAATGTAGCATAAATGTTTAAGAATACCAACTTCAAACCCACTGGGTAATCGTCTTGTTTACCGTTCACCAGCACTTTCTGTTCCTCCCCAAACTTCACAAAACTTTACAGAACCACCTCCTCCATTTCATAGTTCATTATCACAGGCAACGATTCATTTAAAAAAAAAATTGTGACAATCAAAAGCCAATTATCTACCCTACTACATATTCCCCAAGAGACTGAACATTCAAGCCAGTCTTTCTCTGTGTTGGTTACCATATGGCTAAACCTGAACTTACCAATAACTGTAATTTCATTCTCAATGTCACCGTGGTAACAGTACAATGCTGTCTCATATAATTCTACATGAATGCATTTGCCAATACTGGCTGTTAAAGTCGGGAAATAAACACAGTTATGAAACGCAATAAACAAAAATCTGTTTTTCTGAATAATACGCACTGAAAGTAAAAAGGGTCCATTTTGATTTCATATTAACCTTAAAAATGCTAATGCTGTTTTATCAAACTGTTAAGCAGTGGGTACTGCGTTCATTATTGCAACAGATCTAACAAACAGAAACAACACACAAGTCCCGCAAAGACAGTTTAGTATCGGTTATTAGAAACAACATCAACAAACAGAACTGCTCAGAAAAAAAACTCTAAAACTCTGTTTTAAGAACACCTAAACAATAAAATCTAGTACTATGAAATCACAACGAAATACACACGCTGTCTGTTCTCAGATAAGAGGCCTGTCCTGCCTGAGACAGACAGAGATTACGATCAGCCGGGTGAATACCGTACAGCACAGTACAGTAGAGAGACACTCCACCATGCGGCACAGACAAATGCTACTCAACCTCAATGATAATATTTTTGATATCAACCAACAACAAGTAATCTAAACCTTTCACTCTGACCGCAATCATGACTCTACAGTACACCAGACGCTAACAAGTTGTCATATCAAAGCTGAAGAGTCGTTTTTTATCTCATGTGAGCGCCTAAAAAGCAGCAACAAGCCATTTATATAGTGACTTTCCCCTGAAAAGTGTATAAAAACACACGTTTTTGCTATTTAATTTGGTGACGCTAGCGGTGCAGAAAAACGCGCGTTAGCGTCGTGTCTAAAAAGTCTCTAGAGTTTCATGGAAGCTTGCACGCTCACGGGCTCAGATGTTCCTCAAACACATTCACCTTCTTTTGTAAACTCCGTCGGCGTGTTAGTGTTGCATATGTCAGATTTATTTCAATGCTTGGCTGAGGTTAGCCGGTAATAAAATGACTTATTTTCAGCTTTAAAGGGACTCAACACGTTTGAGAGCGACTCTAAATTTGAATCACAGAAAAATGAGAGCGTGGCACAGTTAAGTAATGTTACGCAAATGCCGTTTGAAACTAGCAAGCGCAGCTGACACCTATTGATCAGCCCCACGGTGAGTTAAGGAGCAGAAACAAAGTTTACATTACAGGCGCGGTGAAATTCAGCAATTTTTTAACCTTCAGCGATGCTTTGCGTTCGTCTGTAAAATAAATAAATATATATACGCAGGCGAGGAAAAAAAAAATCACTAAAGCTCTTTTGGTGTAATTGGTTGAACAGCAAGGGCAGCAGAAAATTTACAGGCGGACGACAGTGTGAAGGGGACTCGGTCACTGCAGGAAAGCCAGTGAAGCCAGCGAGCCTTCAGCCCCCACTGCTCTGATATACTCTGGACAAAAGCCACCGGCTCAATGCTAAAAGCCTGCTAACAATTTTAGGTTGTAAGAACGTTTCCCTAACGTTTCCATTAAGTAACAAAAGCATTTGAGATGTTTTAAGTGTTTTAGGAACAAATAGTTCCAGGTTTGTAGACATTGTATTACCTTTATTGCTTAGTTACATGAATGTTATTCAAACTTTTTTAATCATGTAACATTTTTAAAATGTCCCACTAACAACTTAACAATAATGTTTTTGATAATATATACTGTTAAAAAAACTTCTACCAACATAACCGCAACAATGTTTTTAAAAACTTTTGCTAACGTTCCGAGAACGTTCCCTGTTAGCTGGGCTGAGAACACACCACCGACATCAGCATTGGGTGGTTGAACATGACAGCCGCTCATTGGAAGGGAAAATCTTTAACAAAGAGAGTGACAGAACTGGACAAATCCAACAAATTGTGACAGAGAAGGTCAAAGGTGGAATTTAAAGTGACGGCGGCCCAAAATTGGCCTGACTTCCAACCTTTCTCAAGAGGACGAACAGGAATAACACTTTATCTCACCCACAACTTTTCCATAAAATATCGGGCCAGGCAAGCAGACCATGTGACTGCCATGTAGGTCAGGCGTACGGGGGAGAGCAATGGGGGTGTGCGAAAGGGAGGGAGTTTTCGATGGAACTGTAGAAAACAGCATGTGGTAACCAGATTAGATCAATAAGGATTGTTTCTATATCAGTCTCTGAATGAGATTGAGAGTGGATGAGTGTGTGTGTGGGGGGGGGGGGGGTTGGTGGTGGTTGCACTGGTCGAAAACAATACAGGAAGAAGGACAAACAGGCCGTTTTGTTTAAACAAAGTTATAAGGTCATAAAATGTTTGGGTGGAGCAAATCAAACAACCGCCTGCATGTGTAACTCCCCTGAATTTACAAAGTGTGAGAAATGTGTATATAGGTGTAGTAGCTTTCAAAGCTGTACTGTAAGTCTTAAACATGACCCCAGAAAACCTGAGACACCAGAGGAGGGTTTAGGCCTGCAATAGCTGACAGCTGGTTTGGGCAAAGGCAGGAAATATGACACTGTGTGTCAGTTGTTGAAATAAATGTTGAAAATGGCAACTCTAAACTCAAACTGCAGAAACGAACATGAAACTGAGACGACTGTCAAACACGCCCAGAGAAAAATGTTCCCTCTCAGGAGAGTTTCCAGTTATGTCTTATTTATGCATTAACTTTTCCTTAGAAAAACACACACAAATGAGTCTCTTGGTCTGTGGATAAGTATGTGTGGACAGCATAAATCTCACAAAGTAATTTGGTTTTGGAATTCGATCGTAAATGTTGAAGTTCCTATTACAATTTGCCTTTTGATTGCTAATTTTGGTGTTTGGTGTCAGACACGTAAGGGCTTACTCAGCTAACAGGGAACGTTCTCAGAATGTTGGCTAACCTTCTGTAAAAACTCTTAGTTATCAAAGTTATCATATATAAGAAAAATGTTATTTTTAAGTTGCTAGTTGAACATTTTAAAAACATTACAGAATTAACGTTTAGATTTAATGTTGGATGTTTGAACAATGTTTATATAACCAAACAATAACATTAATACAATGTCAAAAAAACTGAATGTTTTTAGAACTTTTAAAATAAATTTTTTAACGTTTTTGTAACTCAATGGTAATGTTAGGGAAACGTTCGTACATGCTAAAATTGTTAGCTGGGGAACAGGGTCTTTCTCCCAGAAGAAAAATCTGAGGAGACAGCTCATCTCATTGCTGTCTAGGAGAAACATCTGAGATACTGAAGAGATCTCATTTGTGATTTTTATTACCTCTGGGTGCAACTCCAGAATCTCTCTGCTAGAGTCAGTTTGACAGTGTGGTTAAAATATACAGAAACCGATGCAGTGCCGACCGTTTTGTGCAATTTATCAGAGGATAATTGATATTAATGTAGAAGGAGGCTGTCAGCCAGCGCAGACTGCGGTAATGAATAGCTTTCTCTAATGTACTCCCTATCAGGTCTTCAAAACTTCTCAGTGCTTCTTTCTGTCCCGCCTTGTTCCTCTTTAAAACCACCAAAAACGTGAGGTTTTGTGTCGGACCAACCCACAGAAAACACAATGAATAGAACAAGCAGTTATGTTTCAGTTTGCTTATCGAAAAAGAAAGCAAATCCACCGAATGAGGGTTTGACACCCAGACTGGAATTTTCAGTCTCTGTGTATACAAATAACTGACACACACTGACTGGTTGACCTCGATGTGTGAAATCGCAATGTATTGTACATTTGTGTGAAACTCGACTGTATGGCAGCTGCGTCATGTGACCGTGTATGAAATCAGGGCCTTCATTAAACGGATATCAGAGACACTGGACCGGGAGCGAGATGAGTCCCAGCGTGATGTTTTTGTCTTATTAATTGACCTTGGCCAATCGTTCACCCCAAAACCTCCATTTTGTTTTGCAGTTTATGTAGCATGTAACTAACGCGAAATGGACCCTGCGACCCATCCACGCCTAGAATTGAGATATTGGCATCGCTGTTTATCATCGTAACATTTTTTCTATAAATATGACCATTCGGTATCTTTGAACGACAGATCCGCAGCCATCAAATCACGACTGTGTATCCCTGTTTACAATAATTATTGATCATAAGTCTGCTCTGCCTGCTCATAAGGTTTCCTTTCAATTGATTTTTTTCCCTCTCCTGGCTGTGGAAAAAAGAAAAAAATTATAATAGAGTTGGTATGAATTAAAGGCTGTTTTGCTTCAATTCATCTAAGCAACCAGACAATAATTTCATGTTACCAGGGAAACGTGATAACACAGACTCCTTGTTGCTAAACAATCAATTAATTTTATGCTTTGTACCACTGTTTACTCTTCCATTAAAACCTGAAAAGTCAGTTTAGCTTTTTGCGGCGCTCCAGTTTTCAGCGTTTTGTTGAATAAATCCTGAAATACAAAAGAGATGGAGAGAGAAGCCAGGTGGCTGCGAGCAGAACCGCTCCACACGCAGATCTGGCCTATTGTTAGGATGCTGAAATTCAACAAGCCATGCCCCATCACGAACAGAAGCTGGGTTTTTGTTGAAAGGATGTTTTTATGTCATCATTCTTCCAATAAGGGGGCATGACAAAGCATTGACTTTTATCCATTTTAATCAAAAGCATTAGCCTGGTATTATATTAAACCAACAGCTTCCATTGGCAGATACCCAACTAACAATTTTAGGTTATAAAAGCGTTTCCGTAACGTTTCCTTTAATTACCAAATGTTAAAAATGCAATTAAAAAGGACTGTTCTAGGACTGTTCAAACATACTAGTTTTTTAGACCTTTTATTATCATTACTGCTTGATTATTCAAAATGTTTTCGTTCTTTTAACGTTTTTAAAACATTACGCTAACAACTTAAGAATAATGTTTCTGATATATGTATAATGTTAAAACAAATTAACATTACTGCAAGAACATTGAACTTTAATTTTTTTTTTAAGAGAATGTTAGCAAATGTTCTAAAAATGTTCCGTTTGCTGGGTATGCGTCTCTGTTTTACGCATGTGAGATACAGTGAGATACAGCTCTGTTCAGAATGTTTTAAATCGTTATAGCTTTGCTATACT
>JAZGTI010014879.1:0-13792 GCA_036877585.1 Botia kubotai
CTTGAAGCTGGATTGGTTGTTATCCAGGAGGTTGTTCTGGGAGAGAAAGGCAGAGAGTTGACTGAACACGACCTTTTCCAGAATCTTGGCCATGAGAGGAAGCAGGGATACCGGTCTGTAGCTTTTAAGTAGTGTTGGATTTAGGTTAGGTTTCTGTAGAAGTGGGGTTACCCTAGCCTGCTTAAATGTAGTGGGGAAAATACTAGTGTGAAGAGATGTGTTAATTATAAGTGCTGGTGTGACTGCTGGAGAAATAGCTTGCAAAATATGAGATGGAATAGGATTGAGCGGGCAGGTGATAGGATGGCTAGATGACATGAGTTTGGAGACCTCAGAGTCAGAGAGCTGAGAAAAAGAAGTGAGTGTTTGTGATGTTGCTCGTGTAATAAGTCTGTCAGTTTGAGGTGTGGCAAATTGAGCACTGATTGTTGCAGTTTAGTTGAGGAAGAATGTAGCAAAGTCATTAGTAGAGAGTGTTGAAGATGGAGGTGGAGGAGGAGGACAGAGGAGGGAAGAAAATGTTTTAAAGAGCATACAGGAGTTAGAAGAATTGTTAATTCTGTGATGAAAATATGTCTGTTTAGCAGTAGTGACAGCAGCCAAGAAGGAAGACAGAAGAGATAGGTAAGACATGAGGTGTGCAGTATTCTTTGTCTTGCGCCACAACCTCTCTGCACCCCTGAGTTTAGAGAGATGCTCCCAGAGAACATCAGACAGCCAGGGTGCAGAGAGAGTGGCGCGGATGGTCTTGACGATAGCGGACATACTCTGTCTAGACATGATGCTAGAGTAGAGCAGAGTGTGTTAGTAGCGCTATCAGTATCAAGTGAGGAGAGTTGGTTAGATGGAGGGAGTGCAGATGAAACCATAGCGGATAGTCTAGTGGGGGAGAGCGAACACAGGTTTTTGCGAAAGGAGACCTGTGGTGGGGTGTGGGGTGGTTCAGGAGTGATTTGGATGTTAAGAGTGAGAAGGAAATTTTCCGATGTGTGTAGTGGAGTGACCAGTGTGTCAATAGCAGAGCAGTGTCTGGTGTAAATGAGGTCGAGCTGGTTACCGGATTTGTGCGTAGCTTTTGAGGTCAAAGGAGGCAAGAAGAGTGTGGAAGTCAGAAGCTTGAGGCTTTTCAATGGATGTTGAAGTCACCAAGCAGCAGTAGAGGAGTGTCCTCATCAGAGAAGGATGACAGGAGAACATCCAGCTCATCCAAGAAGTGAGCTAAAGACCTGGGGGGCGGTAGATGACAACCACATGACAGTGAAAGGGATGGGTAATAGTAGTTGCATGAGATTCAAAGGAGGTGATTGGAGTGAGTAGCTATGGATGTAATAAAGTCTGCTTTGTTAACAGCAGACTGACAATTCCAGAGGCCCACAGAAAGAGTTAATGATGTGTCAATAGACGTGTATAGTACGAAGGTTATGAGGATTGCAACGCCTGTAGCGTACATCACGTGATTTGCGAGTGTTAGTAACAACAGGGATAAGTAGACACATAATATAAGTGCAAGAGTTAAGAGGTACAAAAGGACGTAGAATAAAGAAAATAGTACTCAAGTGCTTTGTCTGTGTCTTTGCTCTGTGGAGTCGCGCAGATAGAGTCGCTGGTCTTTACACTCATCGGTCTTCACACGAGGAGGGCTGCCGCGACTGCTGCTGCGGTGAACTGAATGTTTGTATACACCCCTGAAACTCACGCTGATTGAATTCAGCAGGACAAGCCTCTATATTAACCGCAACAAAAGCTACCGAAACTCACGCAGGGCAGCGCAGGATCAAACGTGACTTTCACCGACTTTCACGTGAGCTATTATTGTAAACAAGGTAAAAACAAATACACTTCCTACCACTGCGCTATAAACAACTAAAGACAAGTCTAAATGTACTTACACGCTGCTGGTCTTGTTGCTAAAGTGCTTCTCCTGCCAACTTAACAGTGTGCTCACAGTGTGACTAGGAATTGTTGGTTCTCACAGTTTTGGGATGTGGCCAGTCAGTAACAGCCCTTACCTTTCTTTCGTCCATGGCTACTCCCTGCTGACTGATGATGTAACCTAGGAACGAGGTACTAGTTTTGTGAAACTCACATTTCTCCCCTTTAACATAGAACTTTTGCTGTATGAGCCGTTTCAAGACCACTGTGATGTGGCAGATATGCTCATCTATGGACCTGGAGTAAATCAAGATATCATCAATATACACGATCACCCATTTGTCTAACATATCTCGAAAAATATTGTTTATGAATGACTGAAATACCGAGGGGCTATTTGCTAAGCCGAAGGGCATCACTAGATATTCGTAGTGACCACTAGAGGTTGAAAAGGCCGTCTTCTATTCATCTTCCTCCTTAATACGAACTAAGTAAGTACTGCATAGGTCTAGCTTGAGACCTCTGTAATCAATGCAGGGTCTCAACCCCCCGTCCTTTTTCTTAACAAAGAAGAACCCGGCGGAGTTGGATGGGCAGATGAAATCCTTGGCTAGTTCCTCTTCAATATACAACTTCATAGCCTCTGACTCGGGTTGAGATAAGGGAGAAATGCGACCTCTAGGAGGAGTGGCTCCAGGTACCAAGTCAATAGCATAGTCTACTGCGTGGTGGGGAGGTAATTGGGAAGCCTTTTTCTTACTAAAGGCCTCTGCTAGATTGGAATGCTCTAGAGGGATGTCGGGTTTAGGAGTTTGTTATTCCCCTAGAACGGGTGGAGGTTTGGTAACACGGGTTCCATGGGTAAGGCAGCGACTATGTCAGTTTGATCCCCATTGGATAACTTGTCCCTCCTTCCAGGAAATGACAGGATTTTGAGAGTGTAACAATGGAATGTTTCGGTAAGAGAAAAACATAGAACTGAATCATCTCTGAATGGAGAGTGCCTATCTGCATCCGAATGTCTTTCCTCATGTGCTCCACCTTTCCCATTCCCAGAGCTTGACCGTCTAATGCCTCCACTGCTACAGAGGAATCACAAGGGATTAATGCTATATTATTCTGTTCAACAAATTCAAGGGAGATTAAATTACCTGCTGCTCCTGAATCAATTAGAGCAAATGTGGTTACTACGCTGTTGATTATAGTAAGAACAAAGGGCATTTCAATACTGTTACTGTGAGAAGTAGGAGCAGTCGTAACACTCACTGGCAGACGGCTTATGGATGGTCGTACTGGGCAGCTAGACTTTGTGTGGCCAGGTTGTGCACAGCAAAGGCATAGGTGAAACTGTATTCAGCGTTTGCGCTCCTCTGGTGAAAGGTGAGTATATCCAACTTGCATTGGTTTAAGGGGGCAGAGGGTTCATGGTTCTGCCGGAGCAGAGATTGAACAGGATGCCGGGAACAGATCAGATTATCCACTCCACAGATTGCGAGCTCAATGTAATCACCTAGGTTCTTCATCTCAACAGGCCAGTTCTAACTGAAGTTCATGGGTTAAGCCTCTGCGGAACAGCAGTTTTAAAGTATCCTCTACCCACTTCGTCTGTGCTGCTAGTGTGCGAAAAGTGAGAGCATACTTCACAGTGGTTTGTTGGAGGAAGGTGTCGAACATAGGGAAAATGGAGCCATCCATTCTCCAAACAGCAGTTGCCCAGTCTAAAGCCCTCACTGAGAGTAATGAACACACAAAAGCAATACGACTGCTCTCTGTGGGATATAGCAAAGGTTGTTGGTTAACAAATAGAGAGCATTGTCACAAGAAATCTTTGCATTTGGAAGGGTTACCATCAAACTTCTCCGGGAAAGCAAGCCGTGGACTGACCGGAGAAGAAATGGCGGTTGGCACATGGCTGGGCATTTGAGGGGCTGCCACAGTTGCATCAGGCCAGGTTAGACAAACTCCCTGGAAGACTTTTACTGACTCCTCTGTGAAAGTCGTCAATCGGTTGAGCTGATGCTGGTGCATGACGAGTTGTGTTGCCTGGACAGATAGCTCAGTTAATAACTGTAGAATACCTGTCGTCTGTAACGAAGAGTCAGAGGCATTCGGATCCATCTGCAGCTTGTTTATTAATCATAGTCAGACAGGCAATGATCGTAAACTAGCAAAATAGAGCAGAGTAGACAAGACAAGGCTGCAACAAGAAAACAGGCAGTGGTCAGGGCAGGCAGATAGCATTCACAACAGTCCAAGGATCAAACACAGTACAAACCAGAATAGATGAATAAGGCTCAGAAATGATAGCCGGGGCAAATCAAGACTTCGCACTGAACGAGTGCAACTACAGGGTTTAAATAGAGCGTGGTAAATGGACACAGGCGATGATGCCAAAGTGATCAGTAACAGGTGTGGGACATTGTGGGATTTGGAGTCCGAATGAGAGTACTAGATTTCAGGAGAAGGTTCCCTCTGGAGGCACGGGGGCGGCAGAGCGGGAGTCTCCTCCATGACAGTAATATCCCCAACGTATTTCTACACTATATAAACCCTTTTTAAGGTATATAATTTATAGACAATTTAATGTCCATATTTAACACTGTACTCATGCATGCTCACCAGAAACTGTGTGGTAACTGTAACTGTAGTAGCTGAAGTTAAGATATTTGAGACAGAAAGAGCTGTAGGTTCTGCTGTTGAAAGGGACAGCAGGTTCTGCTGTTAAAAGTTCTTTTTTCCATAGCAATATATTTTTTATTCAAGTCTATTTAGGTTTTGTGTCCATTTTTGTCTGTAACCCTTGAATCATCGCTGGTCATTTTAGTATTTTGGTCATCTTTGTTGTTGTTCCTCTTTAACTGGTTTGCCATATTGACTTGCCCACTGTTTTTAAATACGTTAAATCAAAACTTTCCTCTATAGTTTATCTATTTACAATTACATTGTTTGCTAAAGTAAGAGCTCATATTTTGGAGTTTTTCTTTCATGGCTGGCTTGGTTCTTATTATCACTTGGTTTTTTTCATTCTTACCTATCTTTTTCTTTCTTTCATTGTATCTTTCCTTCTCTTTCAGTTTTAATCGATTTCTCCAGATGCATTTCCCCAATGTATCTCCTCTCACAATTTTACATCTTTTCTGAATGGTACTTTTCTCTCTTTGTCAATATCTTTCTCCATTTCTCACTTTCCCTTTTTATTTTCTCTTTTTCTGTGGTTGTATTGATTATTTCTAATACTCTTTTTAAACAGCAATCAAAATTAGTCTAGAGAATCAAAACACATCCTCTAAAGAATTTACAGCATATTGCTTTTACAAGAGGTTTCTTTTTTCTGAATCATTCTTTTTTTGACACTGGTTCCCTTTTGAGGAAACTCGACACTGCGTCAGACTTGACGCTATGTGGAATGTGCTTCAGGCACGCCCAAGTCTGAACACGTGTAAAATCAGGCCTATTTATATGTAGGTCAGGTCAGTTGAGGACAACTGTGTACCTCTCCCAGACGGATGGCCTGGTGGAGCGTTTCAATCAGATGCTCAAACAGATGCTCCGCCGGGTCGCCGCGGAGGACAAGAGGGATTGGGACCTCATGATCCCCTACGTCCTCTTCGGCATCCGAAAGGTACCCCAGGCCTTGACCGGCTTCACCCCCTTTGAGCTCCTGTTCGGCCGCCAACCTCTGGGACTCCTCGACGTCGCACGGGATGCTTGGGAGCAGCAGCCTGCACCCCATCGTACAGTGGTGAAACATGTGAAGCTGATGAGGGAGCGGATCGACCGGGTCATGCCACTTGTCCGGGAGCACCTTTCTAAGATGCAACAGGCCCAACAATGCCATTATAACCGGCCGGCCCAGCCACAGGAGTTCCAGCCGGGAGACCGCGTAATGGTCCTCGCCCCCACCTCAGCCTGCAAGTTACTCGCGTCATGGCAGGGCCCGTACACTGTGGTCGATAAGGTCGGGCCGGTCACCTACCGCCTGCGGCAACCGGGCAGGAGACGGCCCGAACAACTCTACCACATCAACCTCCTTAAAAGGTGGAACGGAGCCCGTGGTCCAGCCCCATCGTGATGGTCCCCAAGCCGGATGGCACCCTCCGGTTCTGTAATGACTTCCGCCGCCTGAACGAGATGTCGGAGTTCGACGGCTACCCCATGCCTTGGGTCGACGAACTACTCGACCGTCTGGGGAGGGCCCGGTATATCTCTACCCTGGACCTTACAAAGGGGTACTGGCAAGTACCTCTAACACCGTCGGCCAAGGCCAAAACTGCCTTCTCCTCCCCCAGCGGCCATTGGCAGTACTGGACCCTCCCCTTCGGGCTCCACGGGGCCCCCACGACGTTCCAGAGGATGATGGACATCCTCCTGCGGCCCCACCAGAGCTACGCGGCCGCTTATCTGGACGACATGGTGGTCCACTCCGAGGCATGGGATGAACCCTTAGATCGTCTGCGGAGGGTGCTCTCGGAGCTCCGGCGGGCCGGGCTAACCGCCAACCCCCGGAAATGTCACCTGGCGCTCTGCGATGCGAAGTACCTGGGGTACCAAGTCGGCCGGGGTCTCATCCGCCCCCAGGACAAGAAGGTGGATGCCATCCACAATGCCCCGCAGCCTAGAACAAAGACCCAGGTATGCGCCTTCCTGGGGTTGGCCGGATACTGCCGGTGCTTCATCCCTGACTTCTCCTCCTTAGCCGCCTCTCTGACAGACCTCTCATCACCGGCGGACCGATCACAGCTGGACCGCATCACCGCACGGCTTTAAAGAGCCGCCAGCTCTCGCCCTCGCGAGAACTGAGTCGTATGGTGATGCTGTGGATTAACGGTTGTTATTCTATGTGTTGCAGAGAGCAGCGAGTGACCGGTCAGCCACTTTTGTGGAGCACGCTCGGGCTTGCACTCTCACCGCCACAAGGGACACACAGAGCACGGACTACACCAGTTTCACCAGCCGCACCGGCTGCTACACTTCTGCACTTCACTTTTATTGTAATAAACCCACCCTCCTTTATTGTAATAAACCCACCCTCCCTATATATATATAGTCCCGTGACTATATATATATATATATATATATATATATATACATGCAAAAGTATTCATACCCCTTGAACTTTTTCACATTTTGTCACCTTACAACCTTACAACCACAAACTTAAATGTATTTTATTGAGTTTTATGTGAGAGACCAACACAAAGTAGCACATAATTGTGAAGTGGAATGAAAATTATTTCAAAATTAAATTTTCAATATTTTAAGCAAATAAAAATCTGAAAAGTGTGGCATGCATTTGTATTCATTCCCTGTACTCTGATACCCCTAAATAAAACCCAGTGCAATCAATTGCCTTTAGAAGTCACCTAATTAGTTAATAGAGTCCACCTGTGTGTAATTTAGTCTCAGTATAAATACACCTGTTCTGTGAAGGCCTCAGTGGTTTGTTAGAGAACACTAGTAAACAAACTGCATCATGAAGACCAAGGAACTCACCAGACAGGTCAGGGATAAAGTTGTGGAGAATTTAATGCAGGGTTAGGTTATTAAAAAAAATCCCAAGCTTTGACCATCTCACGGAGCACTGTTCAATCCATCATATACAAAAATGGAACAAGAATGCCACAACTGCAAACCTACCAAGACATGGTCGTCCACCTAAACTGACAGGCCAAGCAAGGAGAGCCCTGGTCAGAAAAGCAGCCAAGAGGCCCATGGTCATTCTGGAGGAGCTGCAGAAATCCACAGCTCAGGTGGGAGAATCTGCCCACAGGACAACAATAAGTTGTGTACTCCACAAATCTGACCTTTATGGAGGAGTGGCAAGAAGATAGCCATTGTTGAAAGAAAAACATAAAAAGTCCTGTTTGCAGTTTGCCACAAGCCATGTAGGGGACACAGCAAACATTTGGAAAAAGGTGCTCTGGTCAGATGAGACCAAAGTTGAACTTTTTGGCCTAAATGCAAAGCGTTATGTGTGGCAGAAAAGTAACACTGCTCATCACCCTGAACACACCATCCCCACTGTGAAACATGGTTGTGGTAGCATCATGCTGTGGGGATGCTTTTCTCCAGCAGGGGCAGGAAACTGGTCAGAGTTCATGGGAAGATGAAAACCTGTTGGAGGTTGCAAAAGACTTAAGACTGGGAAGGAGTGGTTTGGATCAAAGAATATTAATGTGTTAGAATGGCCCAGTCAAAGTCCAGACCTATATCCCATTGATAATCTGTGGCAACACTTGAAAATTGCTGTTCACAGACGCTCCCCATCCAATCTGGCTGAGCTTGAGCTATTTTGCAAAGAAGAATGGGCAACAATTTCAGTCTCTAGATGTGCAAAGCTGGTAGAGACATACCCCAAAAGGCTTGCAGCTGTAATTGCAGTGAAAGGTGCCTCTACAAAGTATTGATGCAGGGGGGCTGAATACAAATGCACACCACTTTTCAGAAATTCAAAAATTAGCTTTTTGAATTTTGAAAACCATGTAACCATGTTCCATTCCACTTCACAATTATGTGCTACTTTGTGTTGGTCTATTACATAAAATCTCAATAAAAACATTTAACTTTGTGGTTGTAATGTGACAAAATGTTGAAAAGTTCAAGAGGTATGAGTACTTTTGCAAGGCACTGTATATATATATATATATATATATATATATATCCAATGAAAACTATTAGAAATTGACCAATTGCTTATATTGACAAGGTGGGGGATTACAACTAGATGCGGTTCAAAGAACTCTTCCCCTCCCAAGGCCAGATAGCTGCAGTTTCAGGTGGTCCATCCATCTTTTCTTCTTTTAAGTTGTCTGCCTATTGACAGCAGCAGCAGAAGGCCAGAACACAGGAAGTTTCTCAGGTTTGCTCTCTGGGGCAAAGCTTACCAATTTTGAGTGCTTCCTTTCAGCCTAGCCCTATTGTTACACACTTTCACGAAGGGCGTGGATGCAGCTCTGGCCTTGAGACTCCAGGGCATCCATGTTCTACATTATATGAAGGCTTTCCATATAATAGGGCTCTCAAACGTCAGTACGTTGACGTAATGTCTTTGTTTCTTCCTTCAAGGAACAAGCGTTACATATGTAACAATTTTTTTTTAATTACAGGAAATGTTAATGAACTGGCAGAATATTTTCTGTTACTTTACAGGTTTATTTAATATTTGCAGTTGTTATACTGTTGTATATATACCATTTCATAGCAGAAAAATGGCTTGGTGTTTTTTACTATAGATACAGCATTAAATAATAAAAAATGTCTAGTTATATTACTTTACATACTCTCTTAAATAATAGAAAATATCTGGATTTTTACAGTGGGTATTCCATTTAAACAGAAAAATGTCTTTTTTTTTACTAGACAAAACAAACGAGAGTAAACAATCCACGGTCAAACACAGTAATCCAATAGTAAAGGTAATAATGTTCAGAAATGTCAACCAGGGCAAAACAAGGTATACTCACACCCTAAAGAGAGCAGCCTGAAAGATGGAACGTAACTGGATTTCAGTTAGATGGACTTCAAGGGAAATACCACATAAAATTATGCCTACAAGTGGAGGATTACAGGAGAGAACAATCCCAGATTTTAGGACAGTTCAGTCTAGTGAAAGACACGGGTTTACCAACAGGAAAACCGTACTGTGGAAAGATATGCATATAAGGTTACACTGAGGTTTTCACTGCTATGCTGTTGATACTCATCTGTACATTTCTTTGAGGCCTGATGAGATGCATAATTCACCAGCCTATTAGAATGCATAGTTAATATTAAAACCTGGATAATTTAGTAGTAAAAAGTTTCTAGTTAAGACAAAACAGAAGTTTTATCAATTGCACCAAAATCTTTCACATTTAACAACCTAGAACACTGTCTAACTCTTGATGGATTCTACATAAAGTAATGTCCTCCCTGTCTAGGAAAGAGGAGTAACTCAATTTAAACTTAGAATATTGACACAACTAGGACTGTCAAGGACACGAGAGGGAAGAACCCAAATGCAGACAGCTTTATTCAAAACAACAAACCCACAAGGGGGCAAAACAAGAAACTCAATAAGACTTGAAAAAAACAAAATCAGAACAAGACTAGATAATATATAAATATATCTATCTACACACAGGTAAAAACATTTGACACAAGGCAGACTTCAAATGCCAAGAACCACATCGGGTACAAGAAACAAGACATGCTACTGGAGAGCACATGGCAAATGTAAACAAACAAAGGCCACATGCTTCCACAGATGACAAAGACACAGAGCATGAGTCTAGATCTTGACTCCAAGAAACAAGAACCAAGACTAGAATTGAGTTAGAATGCAAACATCATGCTCTAACACAAAACACAAGGGATGTCAGGATCCTGGCACGAGAACTAGGATAAATTCAAGAAAAGAAGCCAGGAACCTGACCAGTACAACGTAGGATTTACACAATACACAATTTACACAAAGGGATTTAATTACATAAAGAAGTACACCAACAAAATTATAACAAAAGGTAACACAGAGGGAAGCAATATGACCCAGGAGTGGGCAAGGCCAAAATAACAAACAGACAACATGTGCTTTTAATTTTAATTAAACTACATAAGCTGCTGAAGGGCAAAGGGCAAAAGACAAAGGGCTACAACTCTGGCCGTCTCTGACAATTACAAGAGAAAAGCATTGAAATAAAAAAATGGCGACCAACTCCCTTCAGCTTCTTACAAACAACAACAATGAACAAAAATACAGTGAGGGAAAAAAATTGTGATCCCCTGATTTTGTAAGTTTGCCCACTGACAAAGAAATTATCAGTATATAATTTTAATGGTAGGTTTATTTTAACAGTAAGAGACAGAATAACAACAAAAAAATCCAGAAAAACGCATTTCAAAAAAGTTATACATTGATTTGCATTTAATGAGTGAAATAATTATCCCCTATCAATCAGCAAGATTTCTGGCTCCCAGGTGTCTTTTATACAGGTAGGAGCACTCTCTTAAATGGAGTGCTCCTACTCTCAGCTTATTACCTGTCCACAGAAACTCTTCACCATTTGTCCAAGGATGTCAGGGACAGGATTGTAGACCTACACAAGGCTGAAATGGGCTACAAGACCATCGCCAAGCAGCCTGGTGAGAAGGTGACACCAAAAGTTGGTGCGATTATTTGCAAATGGAAGAAACACAAAATATATCTCCCTTGGTCTGGGGCTCCATGCAAGATCTCACCTCGTAAAGTTTAAATGATCATGAGAATGGTGAGGAATCAACCCAGAACTACACGGGAGTATCTTGTCAATGATCTTAAGGCAGCTGAATCCATAGTCACCAAGAAAACATTTGGTAACAAGCTATGGCGTGAAGGACTGAAATCCTGCAGCGCCTGCAAAGTCCCCCTGCTCAAGAAAGCACATGTACAGGTCCGTCTGAAGTTTGCCAATGAACATCTGAATGATTCAGATGAGAACTGGGTGAAAGTGGTCAGATGAGAACTGGGTGAAAGTGGTCAGATGAGATCAAAATCGAACTCTTTGGCATCAACTCAACTCACCGCGTTTAGAGGAGAAGGAATGCTGCCTATGACCTTAAGAACACCATCTCCACCATCAAACATGGAGGTGGAAACATTATGCTTTGGGGGTGTTTTTCTTCTAAGGGGAGAGGACAACCGTACTGCATGAAAGGGATGAAGGACAGGGCCATGTACTGTCAAATCTTGGGTGAGAACCTCCTTCCCTCAGCCAGGGCATTGAAAATTCCGGCATGACCCAAAACAGGGCCAAGGCAACAAATGAGTGGCTCAAGAAGAAGCACATTAAGGTCTGTGCATTAAGCACATTAAGACCATTAAGTCTCAAGAACTTAATCCCATGGAAAATCGGTGGAGGGAGCTGAAGGTTCCAAAAGGTATAAGTCTTTGCATGCAAAGAAAGGTATTTCTGATGTTAATTTTTTTAAATGGTTCAAATGTTTTGTAGTTACCATCAGATCAGTCAACCATAAACTGATACCTTGATTACAGTCACTAATTAGTTTAACTAATATACATCTTAATGTACAATAAAATTTGCAATAATACCATGTATTCTGTGATATAGGGACATGGGCCACTTGTAACAGGAGACAATTGTAATACTTAATTCCTCCACACAGAAACAAGCTAAAGTGATGACACAATCTAAACATGCTTAGTAGGATTCTCTCTCTGCCTGTGAAAAAGGAGCACAATCATTTCACCACAGACGTTTTCAACAAAATACTGATTTTGAGGTATAAAAGTTACTTTTTTGATGCACAGTATTTTTCTTCTGCTGTCCAAAGTTTAGATGACTGTGAATTTAAACTTAAAATTTTATCGCTAGGTTATTGATTAAAAATTTATATGAATGACCTATGCTGATATCGGTGTGGCTTTCTAGCATACAAGATTTTATCATGACATCGGGGGCAATTGTAACACAGTGTAACTTAGTGGACCCATGGTCTAATGTAAGCACCTTGTTTGTCTTTTAAAAAATGAACATATATCACTCAGTTTGAATATAAAACTACATTTAAAAATGATGTATTAAAAAATGAATCATCAATTAGCCTAACATACATTCTTTGCATAAAATAATGTGTGTTTTATGTGTTTGACAGACAGTGTGAATATTATATAGGCCTATGTCTGCAAATGCAAAGTTACTTTCATTGTTGGTTTGTTTGTATAGAGGATTTAAAGTGGTGTGATTGTATAAGACCCAGCAAAACCAAAAAGAATGAACAGTTCACTTCTAAGAAGCTTTTTATAAAGTTAGAACATAGAACTTAAAAGTATTTGAGTAAAATATATATATTTAAATAATTAAAATCTATTTACCACTAGAATAGTTGCCTAGTCGTCCACAAGAAATAGAAATAGATAGATTTTTGCTTTTAGAATGCATATGATGCCTGACATCTAAATGAATTTGAACCATATACAAAAAACTATTTATTATTAGTGGTGCCTGTGAAGCAAAGCATCACTATTACTCTCTTGCATACTTTTTCTGGACAAATATTAGTACGTAAGTACATAACTCGTCCCGCATAGTTTGTCGTAGACTTTCCATTGAGCTGAATTTTGTGACGTTAAAGCTTTGCATCAGAGTGTCCTAGACACTTGGGAGTGGGCTTGAATTGCTTGGCTTAGCAAGCAGCAACAAATGGTGACATTACAACTTTATAGCCACACCCTGGCAACCAGTTACAGTACCCTAGCAACCACCCCATAGACTTAAAAAATCCCATAGACGTAACACCCCATTGACTTACATTTTAAATTGTGAGAGGCATCAGAACATCGTAAATACAAGTGGGTGGCCTTTTTTGACTTAGACTGGCAAGTAATCTTTAATTATTATAATGGAAACTGTCCAGCCATGCTCCATCAACCATTTAGAGCACCCTAGAAACCAACATGAATTAGCTATATCTCAGCACCAGAACATCATACCATCAGAGACATGGGAGTTGGCTGTTTTGATTCAAACATACATCCGTCTGTTGGTTTTACCATGCTAATCATGCTAACCATGCACCAGCTAACATCATGCTAATTCATATATCATGTTAAAACATGTTGAAATGGTTTAAATATTCCAGAGTTTTGCCACAGCAAGCACCACTCACATTTTCTTCAGAAAATGTACCTATTCTAGTTCTTTATTATTATTTATTAGCAGTGTTACAACCCCTGGCTCAGAGGGAAGCAACAAAGAGGACACACACGCAACTTTAACTAAACTCAAAAAGGAAAAGACTTTATTAAACAGCAATTAATTCCAAAAAACAAAGAAGCAATGTAACAAAATAATATTTCTGTAAGCGTCAGTTTCATCAGTGCGTAATGTGGGGTGCCTGAACGAGTGTAATGTGCTGTTGCAATGTCCAAAAAATGTACAATCCA
>JAZGTI010014880.1:0-13791 GCA_036877585.1 Botia kubotai
TGACATACTGATATTTTCTCGTTCTCTCCAGGAACATGTCCAGCACGTCAGACGAGTGCTTCAGAGGCTGTTAGAGAATGGGCTTTATGTCAAGGTGGAGAAATGCATGTTTCATGCACAGTCTGTTCCCTTTTTGGGTTACATCGTCTTGGCCGAGGGGGTGCGCATGGATTCCGACAAGGTTCAGGCTGTGGTGAATTGGCCAACTCCAGATTCCCGCAAGGCCCTGCAGAGGTTTCTGGGCTTTGCCAATTTTTACCGGCGGTTCATTCACAATTTCAGCCAGCTAACCGCCCCTTTGACTGCCTTAACCTCCACCAAAACCCCTTTCAGGTGGTCCAGCGCAGCGGACGCTGCGTTTGCCAAACTCAAAGGCTGCTTTGTTTCAGCCCCCATCCTTGTTGCCCCTGATCCGTCCCGGCAGTTTGTGGTGGAGGTTGACGCGTCAGTGGTGGGGGTTGGCGCGGTGCTATCCCAGCGTTCCTCCGCGGATGGTAAGATGCATCCTTGCACGTATTTTTCTCACCGTTTATCACCCACGGAGCGTAACTACGATATTGATAACAGAGAGTTGCTGGCGGTCAAGCTTGCCTTGGAAGAGTGGCGCCATTGGTTAGAGGGTTCGGGGGTTCCCTTTATTGTTTGGACCGACCACAAGAATCTTGAATACATCCAATCTGCCAAAAGGTTAAACACTAGGCAGGCCCGGTGGGCTCTTTTTTTCAGTCATTTTGATTTTTCTATTTCTTACCGTCCGGGTTCTAAAAACATCAAGCCGGATGCGTTATCCTGTATTTTTGATCATTCGGAGCGCCCGTCTTTTCCCGAGCCCATTGTGCCACAGAAGGTTTTTCTTTCTGCGGTCACATGGGAGATCGAGTCGAAGGTCCGCACGGCCTCTCAAGAGGTAACGCTTCCGCCCGGATGGCCACCTAGTCATTTGTTTGTGCCAGAGTGTTTAAGGTCCGAGGTTATCCGATGGGGTCATTGTTCCAAGGTAGCCTGTCACCCTGGGGTTAATCGTAGGGCTGGGCGATATGGCTGAAAACTGTATCGCGATATCAGTGTTTCATATTGGTCGATATCGATAATTATTGAATTTTTTTATGACTCAATTAAAATAAGGACCAGGAGAAAAATATATTACATTTAAACGTTTCAATTTTAAACTTAACCTTCCTCTGGTTTAGGGCTGCAACAACAAATCGATTAAATTGATTACTAAAAGAGTTGGCGACGAATTTCATAATCGATTCGTTGCGTCGAACACAATCGACAATCATCATTCACCCGCCTCCCCAACATAAGAAGTCATGCCCGCAAGAATAGATGTTGTTCACTTATCATAGGATCTTAATTATTAAATGCCATCAGATTAAGAAATTCCCCTTGTTGAATGTCCTCTTCTAAATCCATGCTGAAATCCTCCTGCTTTCTATCGGAACTGCAAGTCCACTGTACAGCACAGTGCAGCTCAATGCGATTGGCTAAAGAGGACATCATCCAAAAAAATATACGTGTGAATCACAACCTGCCAGGAAGGTCTCAAAAAGCCCACACACAAATTCAATTAATCCATGCACGTGTGATGATTTGGAAATGCAGATTCAACAATCCATAAATACATGTAAGAGCATTCACATATATTTTGGAAAATTAATTCAAGAACTTGATACACATATTTGTGAAAACATGTTTGTGAGATGACTTTATGTGAGCATTTAAGAAAATATTTGTGCTTTTCCTTGTGTATTTGTGAATAATATTTTTGAATTTACGAATATGATTTTGTACATGTAAATTGTGCTGTGCATTTATGAATTGTTTTGTAAATGTATTTTTAATGACACTGAATTGACTCCATATTTTAAATGCTTGCATTATAAGGGTATTAGGTTGATAATACCTATAAAATACATTATTGTGCCTATAGCAAAAACATTTTACACAAATGACATAAGGCTGTTTTTTTGTAGCTACTATTTGTACATAACATGAGGCTGCTGATCCCCTTTGTGTGAGAATGATTCGTCTTCTGCTTAACACAATTAGATTATATCAAAGCTTGTGGAGCGTAGCAGAGGTCACAGCAGGGTAAGTGTAGAATAATTCTCATCTCCTGATCCTCCTCTGTCCTCTCCTCACATTAGGGAAGTATGGAGAGGTTAATGTGCCCAGCATTTGATGTGGTGGCTAATTAAAGCAATAAGATGCAAGGGTCAAGTGGATTACAGCAATTTAAATGATGAGTCGGTAAAACTGATAATTCTGACCAGATGAGTCTTGCTCTAATACATTGTAAAAAGCAGATAAAGGCACACCTGTCACTAAACCTATCCATCATAAAAAGTCTACAGTGAGTCTAATAAATATACTTGGCAGAGTGTTGTTAATGCCTTTTAAAATAAGTTAAATATTATTAAAATAAAGTTACTGTTACGGAAGAGGTCGCCGCCGCGCCTCCTGTTGGTCGTCAGCGGGAACCCTCACCAGAATATTAATACCTTGTGAACTACATTTCCCATGATCCCGTGCCCGGTCCTGATTAGTTCCTGTTTGGCACCTGATCTCGATTATGTGGACTATAAAGCCCAGATCTGTACTTTACTCTGTGCGATGTCTTGTTTTGCCATGTGCAGCGTTTCACAGCGTATTCCCTGATTGCCTTATCGTTACCGGCTGGATTGTATATCGTTTTAGACTTTTTGCCGCGTGCCTTTTGACTCTGCTTTTGGCTGTGTTTTATGTGTTTGCTGCCTGCCCTGAGCCTTGCCTGTTTCATCGTTCTGTTTTTGTTTAGCCCTTACTGCTCTGATCTCCCCTGTTTGACCCACGCCTGTTTACTGTTAACGTTTGTTAATAAATCGCTGCAAATGGATCCATCTGCCTCCGCATCTTCGTTACAGTTACATTTACCTTAAATATAGTTAAAAGTAAAATTCACAATTTCAGATTTTCATTGTTGTGCAGTATAAAATTAAACAAAACGTTTTATTAAAAGTTAGGGTAAATTGTTTTATAATCATTCATTTGCATGGGTACCACACATCTTATTTACATAGAATGTGCAGTGACTGGAAAATAAACATAATTCTATAAAAATGATTTTAGTATTAAATTTTACATTTGTATTTGTCTGTAAATTTGCGGCTTATTGCAGCTTTTGTATTCACACATCACACATCTTTAACAATACCACTGTAACATCTTAATATAGCTGGCTTTGTATAATGGCTTAATAAATTTTATATTTTGAATAACCTACTAAACTTTATATTTGTTATTAACAAATTTGTTATTCCACATTTTAAAGCTTTGGAAGGTATTGTGCCAATTAAAATTGTTATTGTAAATACTCTCTAGCAAACTGTTTGGTTTATTTCCCAATCACTGTTTATAAGCAAGAGTTCCTGGTGCGTAGTGGCGTTATTAATGCGTTTCTGCCCACGTTTGACAGTGACACAAATAAATCAGTTTAAATACAGGTGGACTGTGCTTACAAGCAAGCATTTTACGTCATCTCTCATAATCTGACTTCTATTTACAGTCCTTGCCATGTTTTTCAAGCGCTCTGATTGTTAGTAGTGAATGTTAAAGCACCACTGTTTACTTCTATATTGCCTGTATTTGAAATGGTAATAATATGGAGCTCTTTAAACTGTCAGGTATACATAAGAGAAAGCAAACCAACACACAGCTGCTTATTACAGCACCTGAATATGACTTACTCCCTGGGTTATTTACCAAGCAAAGACAGACCAGCCCTCTTATAGTGAACTCATAGGAGTAAGTTTACATAGCAAAATGATGTGCACAAACAATAATTTATTTTCCTGCTCATACTTTCCTTTATTCTGTCTTTTTGTTTCTCACCTGTCCACCTCTTAATGTCCTGCCTGTGGCTTTGCATTTCGTGCGTTTACAATTCAGTCTAAAACAATCCAGCATTGTTAATCCCTCAGTGAAATTATCTTTTTGGTCTCAGGTAGTAGATAAACAAAGGCACCTCAGTGTCAGGTGGAGATAAAAGGTAGGCTGCCTAAATACTTGTACAGGTTTTATATCTTTATATTCTTCATAAAATAAGTTACACAAGATCATAAATACCTTAAAGAATCTAAATTAAAAACAAAACCCCCTTTATGTTTTACACAGTATAAAGCATTATACTCTTTAAAGGTATGGTCATAAATAGGTAAGATTATAATAGAAACTACACTACAATGCGTATTATAAAAAGTTTCAGAAGTATTTAATAATGCTTTAGAAACATCTTTATTAGGTATTGAACATACACGTTTTAGGTGTTGTTAACAAAGAATATGGAATACATATGCTATGTAATGAAACAATTGTATATATATTATGAGAAACATTATATGTAAACAATAATGTAATATAGCAACCAAAGCAGAGTAAATTTACTATGAAGTGCAAAATGAGTTGAAAAAATAACTGTGTTCGTGTAATACCCTGTTAAGCCCTATGTGACAAGTTTTACGATTTGGGGTAAAATAACAGCTTTAGTGAAATGTCTCAATGTCTGTTAAAGTCTCTGAAGGTGATTAAGTGTGAGGCTCTGTGGGCTTCAGGAAACACATTATTAGATCAGACAACCACAAAACATAGACCATATGGAGTGGTATTATACAATACTGAACTAAAAAAAGCTTAGCACATTTAACACACAAGAGATGAACATAGACATGGAATATAGGCACATTGCAGTTCTGGTGGATTTGAATATCACATTAAGTAACTTGTTTAGCTTCTGAAACTTCTTTGAGGACTGGCTTTATTTTCTTGACTTTAAAAAGCAGATGGTATAAAATACATCTATCATGGCAAAACAATCCCATCTTGCAAATCATTCTTTAATGCAGTTCCACAAAAATCAGCGGAATCTTTATTAAACTTACTATTATCTAATTACCTACTTCTAGCCCAATTAGATTCTATATTTTTGTTCCCTGCCTAGTCACAGCAGTGTGATGTTATAGTTGCAATTTGTAACATTAAGTTTCTGTCACCATCTCTGTTTGTAACATTCCTCGGTGCTTTACATATTGTCACAAAACCAGACCGACAGTTTTAAATCAATACATAATTATAAATCAATATTATCAGCTCGTCCATTTATTCAAATGGTCCAAATGCATTGTCGTTTTCAGTTCAGTTAAGTTAACTCTTTGTTCATAAACCAACTACAAACCTTGTATCCCTAATTAGTTTTATTAATATACATCTCACACAAATTATTTGCAATAATACCATGTATTCTGTGTTGAACATGTTTGACATTTTTTCAGTTTTATTTTGTCATTATAACTAAAGCTGCTTTGAAGCAATGCAGGGTTGTGAAAAATGCTATAAACATAAAATTTGAAAAAAATATATATTTAAAAGTTACTGTGGACTAGAATGCGCAAAATATCAGAAATATCACACGCCCTTATAAAAACATTTTATAAGATCACTTAAATATGTTCAGAAGATAACATCTGAGATTTTGACTGATGGGCCTCAAAACTGTGGTGTTTTCCAGCTGCTTGGTGTAAGCTCCTAAGACATATAGCAGACAAATAATTAGGTGTAAAAATAAAAAAGATGGTCTGTATTATAATGCATTAAACTAATGAAACCCCACCTTAGTCTGTGCAAGATAAGACCGACAGCAAACAATAGTATCACCATCAACACTGAGATGTATATCAGTAAGTACAACAGTTGATCTGAAATGAAAAAGTAGATCACAAATGATGTACCAATTACTATAAAAATAAATGTGATACAAAAATGCATGCTTGTTGAATCAAAATCCCCCTTCAACTAAGTGCAACTTACTGCTTAACTGATTAATGCTTGATTCATTGGTTGGTTGTTGCCAAGTGCTTGATTCACCAGCTGGATGCTGCTCAGTGTCTGATTCATCAGTTGGTTGCTGCCCAACACTTGATTCATTGAATGGTTTGTGTCTGAAATTTTCTTTTGTCCCTAAAAGCTCTATAGTATGTGCAGTTAAATAAGAAAAGCTCAGTCAACAAATGTTAATCCATTATAATAAAAACTAACATCTTAAGCAGAATACAAATGCATAATAATTGCCATTGGCTAAAAGACCTCTGTAAGTACTTACTGAAAAGGGACTTGTTTTGGAAAATGTGCTGTAGCTCATTACACTTATGCAGGTCATGGTGATGTAATCCATCACAAATACATGTATGGTGAAGTACTGAACCCATTGTAGCCACAAATGCCACCCTGCATTGGTGCTGTTCCCCAAGAAAAAAGTCAGGATCTAGCAGCTGTAACCAGTCAGTGGTGGAAAGCTCATCATATGGGGCTTTCTCTGCACCAAAACAGTCTGACAGGTACCTGTTAAATGTCTGCCTGTGAATGGAAAAGATTTGGTTTTATCAGCAGCTGTCTACATCAGGACCATCTGAAAAGGTCCTGTTGGTTCCAGCATGGGCTGCTGGTGTGCTGGTGTTCCCACCATTCTTGTTAACAAACTAAACTGGCAAGACTTCTTTGGTAAACCATCCTCACCTGGAAAAACATGCTGGTCAACCATCTTTACCTACTAAATTTTTATAGTAAATAGCTCACCTATATTGGTTTACCAGACCAGAAATTAAATTTAAACTGGACTAAGCTGGTCATTTTAGTACAGAAGATAATTTTACCCTTAACAAATCTCCAAAACAAAACCATCATTCACCCAGGAGTAAATCAGATTTTAGTATTAGTATTAGTTTAGGGTCAATGTTAGATTTAGGTTTAGAACTGGGTTAAGGGCTTGTATACCATTCGTATCAACTTCTTATTTCTCTCTGATCTTAGGGGCACATAACGTAAACACTGAGCCAGTGGTTACCTGACTACTTTTCTAGACTACTAGATAAATAGTAAATGGTCACATAGGTTTGTGCATCACAACAAAGTAGTCGCACTTTGAATGTGCATTTTTGTCTGTTCCTCTGTGGTAGAGTTTTCAATCAACATTCCATCTACTGAGACCATCAAAGTCTTAAAAAAATGACTGAAGACACACCTCCTCTATCAAATTATAATCATAATTCAAAGCACTTTCTCTAAAGAAATGCTATTTCTAACACATATGTAGTGCACTCTTCGCCATTGAGGTTCAGGACCAACCTGCATAGTTTGTCTTCAGAGCAGCTGTTCAGCATCTCCAAGCAGGTCCAGGGTTTTGCAGACTTGTCCGTCTCACAGATGCCAGAGTGTAGAGAAGCTTTCATCTGTTGGCATTCCTGGTCTCTTTCATCACAGTCACAGAACACCAGTGCCTCTGCTACATTATGAGGAATAGTGGAATAGAACTGACCAGTGGCCTGTCTGCATTGGCTGGGGTCACACTGGTAAGTACTGCAGGCCTGGACAAAAGGCACCATTTTCTTGTTACAGACTTCCTCCTCAACACATGCCATTATCTCCTCCAGGCAGGATCTGTTTGTGCAACATACTGAAATAA
This sequence comes from Botia kubotai, assembly GCA_036877585.1. NCBI lineage: Eukaryota > Metazoa > Chordata > Actinopteri > Cypriniformes > Botiidae > Botia > Botia kubotai. The sequence continues at coordinate 7,496 of JAZGTI010014880.1, forward strand.
GGACATGAGAGTAAACAATGAGTGTACTTTAATGTCATTAATGTACCATGTGTTTTAATGTAAAAAACATGGACTTACCATGTCCTGTCTGGCCAATGCCCTGCCATTCTGTCTCAAGTTCCTTGTTTTCTTGAACTGGAAAACATTAAAGTAACAGTTCACCCACAATGTGAAGTTCAACATTTACTCACCCTCATGCTGTTCCAAACCCATACTGTAAGTAAATGCTAACGTCCCTCTGCTGAATGTCTGACAATGTATTCATGTTCAGATTCACAAAGAGAGCATTAATATGGTGTGCAAGGCTTGATATTATTAATGTCATTGGTTCTAGCATGTCAATGCAATGTTTAAATATATGGAATGGAAAATGAGATTTTAGATCTGTTTCACAAAACAGATGCTTTACAGTCCAGAGGGCACAAAAAAAGTTCAAAAGTTTACATAAAAATTAATTTTTAATATGGTGCTAACTGAATGACCAGTTACTGTTTTTATGTGTTTTTAAGTTGCGCATGAGTTTTAGCTGCACTTGGATTCAGCCTCTTGTCCTTGTGTTGCTTTCAACCCACATTACACAAACTGAGGACAGCTGAGGGACTTCTACACAACTATTACAAAAGGTGCAAATATTCACTATTGCCCAGGAAGCCAACATTATACATCAGGACACAATGATCAGTGTCAATTGTTACTATTTTCTGGGAAACATAAATAATTTATGTATCTTGTAAAGGCAAAATAAAAAAAAATAAAGAAAATAATAAAATGTACACAAATGTACACTCCTGTTATTGTTTTAACAAACAATCAAGCTGCTCATATCTGCTCATATCTCTGTCTAAAGTCTCCTGCCCCATAGACAAGTTTATTACTGTAATTCATTTTTTGTTTTTGTTTTTACAAACATTAATACAAATTAATATTTGTGGTTGTCAATAGCATGCAACCGTTGCTGTAGATAGGGAACATTTTGAATTCTTTAAGACTTCGCTCTAAGGACAATCACACTGTGGTTGACTCTTTGCTACACTCTTCAACATTCATAGAACATAGAAAAGTATTCTTTTGACTATTAAAGGTAAGAAAGAAATGGTTAAATGTTTCAAAGAAACTTTGACTGAAAGGTTCGTTGAGGAATTAAAGAGAGTTCTTCTCTGGCCTCACTGTGAAGAACCTTTTTTTGTTCTGTCCAAACACAAAATTGTCCAATAATATGAAGGATGGCAACAACTACAAAAGATTCCATTATTTAGGCAGGGATTAGTAAAGGGCCAGTTATATCTGTTTTGTCAGTAACATTTAAAGCATGTGCTATACCCAAGTGATGTTGGCATTGTGAATACAGTTGTTGTAGAGTGCTGCATGGATCAAACCCATAACAGAGACACTTTCTTAAAGCAGGGGACCGGGTCATCACTGCCTGAAGAGTGCTGTTACAGACCTTTGGATTTGTCAACTGGCAGCTTCCATCTTGCCACAGATATAAAAGAAGAAAAAACAGCAAATCAAATTTTACAAGCCTATTAGAGTCACAGACAGCATTAATCTGTCGAACAGGTGCTTTTGAATGGGGCGTATCATCTGCTTTTAATGGACAAACTCTATTCAACACAATCACAATTTGTTTATGAGTTTAATACCCTGAGGTTGATGCCTTTTGTATGTACCAATATTGAATGTGTATAAAGTTATAATCCTTTAATTGATTCTTGAATTGAACTATAAAAAGATCTCTAATTCAGTCATGATTACTAAAATGTCCTATTTTCTTTCAAAACTCCACTATGATAACAGTCAAAACTATTTTTAAATATACATTGTTTATATATGTTGTATATGTTTCTATATGTTTATATATATTTTTCTCCTTTGCCAATATTACATTTTTTGCTAAGGCCAATTTTATTGTTTTATTTTTTTATTGCTTTGTTATATTTTATTTAATGTGACCACTACCAATAAACAATTTTATGTCAATTTAAGTTATACCAATATTTTTTCACATGGTAAACAATTTAGGGTTTACAGTTTGCTCAGGGCTATTGCTCTTGAATCCAATGTGTGATTAAATTATCCTTACTACTGTATTACACTTCATGGCTCAAATATATCAATGTGCCAACTATCCTCACCCGCACATTTCTAATAAACGATATCATCATAATTTACCTGGTAAAAAAAATATTAACATGGTTCCCATCTCTATTAACATTCATATACATTTTTAAAAATTTACATTTTAAAAATATCCAATCAAACTTACAATCATTTTGCACTGGTTGTATCAAGCATTGTTTTATAGCTTTATTAAAAGAATTGTGTACCTTGAAAATCACAGATCTGTCTGAAGAATTCTTCATTTCTACAGAAGCGTGGAGAAACACAAGCACCCATGTGTGAAATGCAGACTGTAGATCTTGATGTGTTAATGCAAACTACCTGGTACAGCAAATAAGACACTGAAAAAAATGGGATTCATAATTTAATTTAACAGCATGGGATTATTACTAAAGTTATACTTTTTTTAAGGTGCCTTTGTTACAGTGTAATACATTTATACATTCTAGTACTGAGTAATATTAATTAACAACATATAATTACTATAGGGTTACGAGTACATGTAACGTATAACTAATACTGAGGTGTAACACTTTCCAAAGTCATTATATAATAATAAAAAAATAATAACAATAATAATACATTCATGTTTTTTGCACTGCACTTACACTTCACGCCAAAATGAGTTAGATAAGATTTCTCACGCGTGTTTATGAAGGAGCGATTTAATGTCTCTTTTTCTATTCAAGGAAAATATAGTCTAGAAAACCACTTAATCGTTCAGGCACAGTACATGTGAAAAATTTGTTAAAATCAGCATATGGGAAGTGACCCATTAACCTGCCCAGACTTTAGTCAGACTCCACTTACCGATTAGAAGCGCTGCTTTCATGGCCTCTATACAGTAAGACCAGGTGAGTGTAGTAGCGTGTCAGTGTGAAGCACCTCCGCCAGTGGACAGCTCTGCTTCAGCTCGCTTTATTTAGCAGCGCTGACGTGTCTGGTAATAAATGTCACTCACCAGTGTGGCTCTCTGCTAGACATGTCATCTGAGAGGACTGGCAATACATTTGCTGGTGTGCCTAGGGCATTTTGTAGAATAATTGAAATTTGTCATGCTTATTTGCTCTGAATTATATTAATGAAAAATAAAACACTTTTGAAAAGACCAATATTTATTTCCAAGCTGCTTCAGGCTTGCTTAGTGCTGGTCCAGCCTGGTGTACAAGCCAAATTGATCAATATATAATAGTTCACATTTCTCTGGGTAAACACTGATTTAAAAAGTAGAGATAATTTACATATTACCAATGTGAAAATACAAAAAGATAATATTAACTAATTTGAATCTAATTTGAATTTAATGAATATAATTTTAAGGAAGGTTATTCACTCAATACATTTACTTATTTAGGACATTAGCAGCAGCAGGTACACACCCTCAATAAATAACACAAGCTATTTGTTACGGTGGGTTGTGTTTGTGATATAGAAATGCAGCGGGACACGCTGCATCCAAGAGGGAAATCCAAAAAAACAGAGAGAACACACGAGAAATAACCAACATAAGAAATCCACCTTACAACGACAATCACCAACCATTAGAACATACAAAACCAGGAACTTAAATACACAAACTAATCATGGTGCAACAGGTGATGACGATTACCAAAAACAGGAAGTGAAGACAGTGAACACAAAAGACAGAGAATGCATTTTAAAATAAGAGTCTGGACGCCCAGCACAGCATGATTCCTAACATAATTTCCCCCACCCGGAGACGTGTCCTCACGCCGTATATGTGCCGTCGATGACCAAGGGGGCATCGATGGAGGAAGGCGCCATGGCGGAGACTTGCGAAGCCAGGGCGGTGGCTTGAGACGCCAGGGTGATGACTTGAGACGCCAGGGCAGTGACCTGCGTTGCCAGGGCGGTGTCTTGCGACGCCAGGGAGGAGTCTTGAGCTGACAGGGAGGGGAACAGGCGAAGGCTGTCTCTAAGACATTTACATTTACATTTAAGCATTTGGCAGACGCTTTTATCCAAAGCGACTTACATTGCATTACACTATACATTGTTTCTGAGTATGAGCAATCCCTGGGATCGAACCCATGACCTTGACGTTGTTAACGCCATGCTCTAACCACTGAGCTACAGGAAAGCTAAGACAGGACTTAGACGGTCAGCCGCCGCCGCCATCGGGACCAATTCTGGAGTGGTGAACGTTGCCGCTTGGACAAGCTCTGATGTGGCAGACGCCATCGTCTGGACAAACTCTGGAGTGGCTGACATCATCGCCTGGGCAGACTCTGGAGTGGCAAGCGCCATTGCCTGGGCAGACTCTAGAGTGGCTGACGTCATCACCTGGGCAGACTCTGGAGTGGCTGACGTCATCGCCTGGGTAAACTCTGGAGTGGCGGATGCCATCGCCTGGGCAGACTCTGGAGTGGTGAGCGCCATCGCCTGGGCAGACTCTGTAGTGGCGAGCGCCATCGCCTGGGCAGACTCTGGAGTGGCGAGCGCCATCGCCTGGGCAGACTCTGGAGTGGCTAGCGCCATCGCCTGCGCAGACCCTGGAGTGGCGAGTGCCATCGCCTGGGCAGACTCTGGAGTGGTGAGTGCCATCGCCTGGGCAGACACTTGAATGGCGGCCGCCACCGCCGGAACACAGACTTGACAGGCGGACGCCGCTGCCAGGACACAGACTTGACAGGCAGCCCATTCCAATGGGGACCCAGACAAACTAGCTTGTAAGGCGGCGAGTTCCGCCACCACAGCTTCCAAGAAGGCCAGGGGGTCAGAGGAGCCAGCACCGGTTCTTCCTGGACCGGAGCGGAAGAAGCTGCCACCTCCTCCATAGCTGAAGCCGGCTCGCACCCCCGAATGGGCTTCTCCAGCTGTGGCTCTGGAGCGATCCATTCCCTGATCCTGTCGGGCTCAGACGGTAAGTCATGGCGACCCGGGCTCGATCGCCGCCTCCCCAAATTGGAGGTCAGAAAAGACCACCCTCAAAGCAAATTCCATGGAATTTCACGTATTCCACAATAGTCCACGTCTGATCAAGCAGGGGAGCAATAGTCTTGAACACAGGGTCCAATCCTGATCTAAAAATGTTCATGATAATGCAATCCTCAATGGGGAGATCATAAACTTTGTTTAAAAAATCCTGAACGTAGCTGTCCATCGTTCTGACGCGGCCACGGAAACATGATCTCAAACAAAAAAACAAACACCCAAAAACCAAAAAACCCAGGAAAAACAAAAAAACACTGCTGTGCTGTCGTCTAAGTGGTTGGTGATTCTGTTATGGTGGGACGGTTGTGTTTGTGTTATAGAAATGCAGCGGAACACAGGAACTAAACAATAAACGATATTTAATAAAGAAACAAACACAAAAACAACACAAACACTAACCGTAGAAATAATCAGGTGACAACAAGTGCAGACAGCAGTGAAATACAAAAACAATCCAAGACGAAAAAATGATAAATCCAAAGCACGATAATCTGAAGTACAAAATCCAAGAGGGTAATCCAAAATTCGTAGTCCAAGAGCCCAAATCCAAGAAACCAGAGAAAACACACGAGAAATAACCAACATAAGAAATCCACCTAACAACGACAATCACCAACCATTAGAACATACAAAACCAGGAACTTATATACACAAACTAATCATGGTGCAACATGTGATGACGATTACCAAAAACAGGAAGTGAAGACAGTAAACACAAAAGACAGCATTTCAAAATTCCTAACACTATTAAACAAAACATCTAAGAGATAACAACTAGTATAGTTCTTCTGTTTATATTCCTCTGTTAACACCTGCCAGAGCTCCAAGCCTTTGGATCCAACAAGCAAAACAGTTAGAACAAGTGATTAATGCAGGATTGCGCAAACAACTCCGTTAGAAGAAACTGTTTTCAAACACCAAAAAACAGAGAAGTAGAGTAGATGTCTGTGAACCTTCACACATTACACTCATGGTATTCGTGATGTTTCCTTTAAGCATCTCTAAAACTAAATTAGAACAATCTTCACCAGAGATGATGACAATGTTACGAGGGAGGCTCCAGCTCCCTCTCCACCGCGTCTGCAGAGATCGTCATCTCCGGAGTACTAATCATTCCGTTCTGGGCTACATTTCCCATCAGCCATTGCACTCACCTTTGAACCCTCACCTGATACTCATCAAGCACAGTATTTAACCCGGACATGAACACTCATTCATTG